>JAVTVY010024322.1:0-98589 GCA_036873755.1 Hanleya hanleyi
ATCTTTGCAGTTCTTTAGATAAATAATATATCCTTGCCACACTTTTTAGCCTCAGTTGACATAAAGATGGATTTTTTCTGCTTTGAAGTCTAAAAATGCTGTTCGAAAAATTAGAAGAAATAGGGTAGTTAATCACTACATGTATGTATCGGTTTATTACTATTTAATGATGATTTAACTAGCATTACAATACTGTATAATTTATACTGTAAGTTATTGTAAAGCTGCTCCCCACTAGAACATGGAAAACTACATTGTACCTTAGAAAAATTACGCACTTTATCGAACAAATTAACCCCCCAGTGCAGATCTCTTAATTGCTATAATTTATACTATAAGTTATCATATAGCTGCTCCCCACTGAAACATGAAAAACTATCTCAGAAAAATTACACAGTTTATTGAACAAATAAATCCCACAGTGCAGATTTCTTGCTCGTAGTGAAAGCTAAGAGAATCCATTGATAGAATTGTGTGATGTTCATTTTTCTTATTTGAATGGAGATTAATCATTATTTTTCCAAGAAGGGAATGGTGGATTTACAGTGAAATATCCCAAGGAAGTACCACATCGCAAACTGGTGGAATGTTTTATCAGAAACCCTTAAGCACATGGTTAATCTATATCCCTATTCCCAGAAGCCTTTGGTTTGGTTTGATCGGCCACTCCATCCTTTAATATAGTAACTGAGCACATGGCAGCGAAGAACCAGGTGGACACAGTGTAGGCTGTAGTAGTAATGGTAGTACTATAAGTTGTAAACTGTGGTCTGTCTACCTACATACATAACTTACTCCATTGACATGCTTTACTTGCGCATGGAGGAGTGGCTTTAGCCATCAATGACTAAGCCCTCTTATGAGGCTCTACATGGGGGGGATTTCTGAATAAATCTGATTTACGAATTCTGAGCTTGTTGGACTGTTAAAATTTATTTCAATCTTGAAGTTGAAATTTATTTCAGTCTCTGCCATCTCATGATTTAATGACTTTAATTGATAAGAACTGAAAAAAATTAAGCAAATACGTTATTCCGTATCCTCTTAGATACTTGTATACTATACATATATATTAGGTATAAGCTTTTAACTTATTCTCTTTACCCAGAAATGCACTTATGTATCAGGAAATAACTGTCAAGGACTTTCTCCTTAATCTACGGATTTTATACATGTATTTTTTGTCATCCGTATGAGTCCAGCCAATGACCCGGCTGCTCATGCCCGGACCTGTTTGATGTTACCAGTACTGTATGTGAGTCATCCATGCAGCCAATCAGCCATGCCCATGGTTTTATTCCTCGGAACCGTATAAATTGAAATTTATCTCATTCGCACTGCTATATAGAAACTTACAATTTGAAACAATGGGTGAGAAATAAACATTCAGCTCTATGGAGAGGAAATGCAGTTGATCTTTAGTACGGTACGTCAATTTACAATGGTATCAAAACAAACACCAAGGAACATGGATTTAGATTCAAAACTCAGGGATGGTAGCTGCTACCCACTGTACACATATACCTGGTCAGACGGGCCCAGATACCTGGTCAGATATCGATATTCTATTTGACTTCGTTTATACAGATAGTATCTTGTAGAAACAATAGAAGAATCTTAATTTTAACAGTAGTAGCACTCGTATATAGCCTCAAGTAAAGCTTCAGTGAGTTTAAGCGTGGTAGTAAAAAAAACTTTGTGTGCAAACTAGGACAGGTTTTTTTTTCTATTAATATCAAAAGTTTTGATCAATATATAGGACTATTCACCAGCTGTTTGATATGGGATAGTCATGGATCACTCCCATTTGTAATTATTGCATTAATTTATTGATAGTTTACGTATTATATAATTATAAAAATAATCAAGAATCAGATTTATTGTTGAATGCTGCAGTAGTTCGTGTAGGTAGGAGTTGACTCTCCCCTCAGCCCACGGCAGTGGCAATAAAATCTAATTTAATGCATGTTTTTAACATTCTTATACATGCATGGTTACATTGGTACTTATAATATCTTTGAAAACTTGGCCATCACCTATCCCACAACCTACACAAGGCAAGTGTAGACAAAATATTTCCCTTGCTACAAGTGAGGGATAAGCTTTTGCAGGGGGGGGGGGGCATTCTGGAGGGGGTCTGTTTTACATAACAATGTATTGATTATGGGGATGGTGGGTGTCTGACATTGAAACAGGTGAATAAACTTCCATATTGAAAAATGGTTATAAAGATTGTTACGTGGGGGGACGGGGGCTGTGGGAGTGTTTTGAAGTATCCATCATTACAGAAAAATTATGTAAATTATGAATGGCGATCTCAGGTGATTGAGGACACATTTTCGCAATAGATAACATGTTGTTGTTTTGCTCAATTATTCTCGAGATCTTCCTAGAAATAAACCAACTTGGCTCTGTGGCGTTCTCATGTATCCCCTGATAGTGGGTGGTGGAATAAACACAAATATGTGTGTCAACACTGAGTATCCTATCATGTTATGTGTAGCTTGGATTGGTTACAGAAGCTTTAATTCATTTGGCAAAAAGCATCCCTCATTAATATTTTGCAGGTAAGCATCAATGCTACAATAATATGATAGGAACAACTGATGCAGTGTCATGATGGAGGTGTTGGGTGCTGATAATGGCACATTGTTGACACATTGTTCATAGGAGACATTGTTGATAAAATGTTCATACTGATACATTGTTCATGCTGATACATTGTTCTTATACTGTAACATTGATGATACATTGTTCATAGGAGACAGTGTTGATACATTGTTCATAGCAGACATTGTTGATACATTGTTCATACTGATGCATTGTTCATAGTACTGATACCTTGTTGATACATTGTTCATGCTGATACATTGTTAATGCAATGTTCATATACTGTCAATATTGATACATTGTTGATACTGAGACATTGAAGGATACATTGTTCATACTGAGACATTGTTGATACATTGTTAATACTGAGACATTGTTGATAAATTGTTCACACTGAGGCATTGCTGATACATTGTTCATACTGAGACATTGTTGATACATTGTTCAGACGAGACATTGTTGATACATTGTTCATACAGAGACATTGTTCATACTGAGGCATTGTTGATACATTGTTCATAGTGATGCATTGTTGACACATTGTTCAGACGAGACATTGATACAGTGTATATCAACAATGTTCATACTGATACATATTGATACAATGTATATACTGATACATTGTTGATAGAATGTTCATACTGATACATTGTTGATAGAATGTTCATACTGATACATATTGATACAATGTTTATACTGATACATTGTTGATACAATGTATATACTGATACATTGTTGATACAATGTTCATACTGATACATTGTTGATACAATGTTCATACTGATACATTGTTGATACAATGTTCATACTGATACATATTGATACAATGTATATACTGATACATTGTTGATACAATGTTCATACTGATACATTGTTGATAGAATGTTCATACTGATACATATTGATACAATGTTTATACTGATACATTGTTGATACAATGTATATACTGATACATTGTTGATACAATGTATATACTGATACATTGTTGATACAATGTTCATACTGATACATTGTTGATACAATGTTCATACTGATACATATTGATACAATCATACTGATACATATTGATACAATGTATATACTGATACATTGTTGATACAATGTTCATACTGATACATTGTTCAAACATTGTTTATGCTGACTGAGCTAAGAGAAAAATCTCTGCTCTAGCTACTAGCTGGTACAAGCACTGCGTACCACCTTCCATTTCTATTATAACAAGCAATAATTTATAATTATAGGTGTCTTTGGGATGGGCTGCTGAGAAATGTTGATAGATATAATAATGCTATATGCTGTTGTCATGCCTCAATGTTGTTAAGCTGAAACTTACTCAGGCATGAAAATGAAGTACTTAAATTTTTCCGTCGTTCTATATTTGACACATCGCTACTTGTATCCTGTTTGTTTCTAGAAATCAAATTTTTCCTTGATGCTGGACTTCTAATGTCTGTCATATGTTATTTGTCTCCTCTGACATAGAGGGACAGGGGATTGGACAATTCGTCCATCTTTGTCTCTAAGATTAGAAGGGGATTATGAAATTTAAATGCCGTATTATGTGAATGTATCAATAACCTATATCTATGTTCATAGGTTATCCAAATGTGAACATTGCTTGTGAACAATTTATTAGAAAAATAAAATAGTTGACATATATTCCAGAAATCTGACATGATGAAGTGACTGTGGCCTATTTTCATAGTTACATCATTGTGTCAAATAATTATAGTCACGTAATGCTTGTGTACAAAACTTTTTGAGAACAATTTACTGAGCTAGAAAGTTTGGGAGAATAGTGCCATATGTATAGTTCACTGTGGATGATATCTTGAGAACAAAGTATAGCTACATGTACATTCTTGAACCCCCCCACTGCTGATATTTAACCCACTATATTCTAATTATGAGTACAGTACTAGTAGTATCTGTAGTCTACTTTTGAAGGACACCAGACCTATCAACCCTCACGCATTCGGTGTGAGACTCGAGCATTTGGCATCTCCCGCAGCTATATCAAAATCTCGCACAAGCGGCATCTGGGCATTTTCATGAATTTATATCTAAAATAACCAAGAATCCTTCGAAACTGCACCAGTTTGCAGAAAAAAGAGCCAGTAATGTCAAAATTTTCCTAGACTTGGTTGGAATATATATAATAGCCTTCGTGAAGAGTGATATGTATAGTGGTATGCTGTTATATGAAAAAAAAAAATGCGAAAAATTGTATGAAATGACACCTAAAAATTCGAATTTTTCGGGGGCTCGTGTCTCCTGGGTGGATATACTCAAATCTCACGTGCGCCTTGGCAAAATTATAACTTGCGAGGTCTGGGATACAGAGGCCAAACACAAGGAATTGATTGCCTTGTTCATGTTACAGCAAAGTGGTCAGGGATGGTGTAAAGATAACAAAATGTATTTCAATATTCCTAAATCCAATGTCATTCTAATGGGCTCTAGCAGCAATATTAGGAATTCTGCTGATAACTTACATATTAATATCAATGGTCAAGCTCTACAGAATGTTTCCAAAGACAAAATCCTTGGTCTCATAGTTGATGATACCTTATCCTGGACTGACCATATTAACCATGTCTGTAACAAAATGTCACAAAATCTTGGCATTCTCTATCGGAATAGAAAAGTCCTGCGAAAAGATGCCAGGCTCACGTTTTGTAATGCATATGTTCTCCCGCATCTTGATTACTGCTGTACAATATGGGGGAATGCAACCCAAGGACAAATTGATAGGGTGTACAAATTACAAAAACGTTCAGCACGACTAGTTCTCAATGCCCATTACCAGACACCAACTGAGTCAATGCTCAAGGAGCTCAACTGGATGAGTGTTTCTGATAGGATAGAGTATCAAAAAGCCATTGTTATGTACAAAATTCTTCACAACCAATTTCCTTCTTACCTTAACTCTCTCTTTACATACACTCACGAAATTACACAAAGACGATCTAGAGCAACTGACAACAGCAATTTATATGTCCCTCGCCCCAGAACAACCTACCTACAACGCAGCTTAACATATTCTGGAGCCAAATTATGGAACTCCCTAGCCAATGAAGTCAAACATGCACCATCCTTGGATAGTTTTAAATCCAGGTTTATTGACAGTCGACAGCAAAGTAAAATGTAAATATGTATATATATATTTTTGTCAACTATATCATTAGTGCTTTGAATACATATTGTAATATCAAAGTGATATGCATGTATTATCCCAGAGGGCCCCAGGGAAGAACAGTTTCCTTTGTAACTGACTGTGTTACCCTCAGTAAATAAAGTTTTATTATTATTATTATTACATAAAGATTAATCCATTAATACATACATTAATGATCTTCATATTCAATCATTGTACTCCTACATAAAATCAGACATACCGATACAGATGGATGATAGGGTCTTTTGATCCACATCATCTTGTGTTATATTTCAATTTTAATATGCCTTCAATGACACTGCCAAAGATTGCTGATATACAATAAATACTGCACTGTAAACGCCACGTTTTCTGAGAGTGTTCAAGATTGAATATGTATGTTAAAGTTTTGAACACTTATGTTAGTTTGGAGTGCTATTGTTCAAACTTTGTATGCATGTGTTACATGTAAAATAATGAAAATATGTGTTCATAATGCTTCTGCGTTAGAGTAAGCATTAATGGTTTGAATGCTTAAGTTCAAAATTGAACATGGAAGTTAACAATTTGAACACAACTACACGTTCAACAAGTGTTACAATTTAGGCATTCAATAACTGAACACCTCAGTTTACAATGTAATGGGGTGAAGTCAAATTTCTTACTATCCACACCCTGCAGCAATCATTTAGGAAAGAAAAACAGTTGCATTGACGTTATAGCTAGAACTCAATGTCACTCTGACATCATTTATAAGTTCATTGACGCAACATCATAGGAATTTTTACGCACACCTTAATTAAAACTGTATGAATTAATCTAGTCACACATACACTTAAGATGTAAAAAATAAGGAATGAGAGGCGAGATAAACCTAACCACAATATGGCTTGAACAAACAAAAACAATGGCTTTAATTAATCTGACTGAACTGTTTGTGTGAAACTTTGCACAGTCCAGCAGCTAAAAAAATAGAACACACATCAATCAGTATAAGTGCAAATTTAATGGCAGTAGTTTGTAATTTCAGCTTTCAGAGAATTTTTAAACTAAAATGTTTATTTCGCTTGAAGATGACATGCTAAGCACGTATAGGTATCTTGCCCTCGGCACACAAAGTTTTGAAACTTTTACTTATGTTGCCATGGTTTACCGACATAAAACTTGTTTTGATTGTGCTGACCTAAATTCAGTAATTCGTTGTTATTTTTTCATGGTTAGCTTTACTGTTTGTAACATGTACATTTGTAGGACATACATGTTGCTCTGATGTTACCTTATATACGTTCATATGCACCAAGCCAGAATTATGACCAATGTTTATCTAATCTGGTTTCTGCACGAGTTAACTAAATTCATTTTGTTTGAATGCATGTCCACGTGACTTTGACTTTGAATTTGTTGAGCAGTTCTTCCATGATATAACTATTATCATGTTAATGATGATGTGCGGCTCCTAATTATGATTAATTATCATTTTAACATCTTAATTAATAATATTAACACTGGGAGCACCCTACTGTACCATTCAGTATTTTTCACAGAGTAATCAGTATATCTGAATGAGAACATTTTTCTTATTGATCTGCCTGAATTCCAGCATGGGCTGCAATGCAGCATGGGTTGCATTCATGCTGGGATCATGCTGTGTTCCAGCATATGCTGGAATTATGCTGGGATTCCATGCTGGAACAACTTTGACAAAACATAATCCATGCTGCAACCATGCTGGAAAAGCATACTGCACTTATACTGGAATCACTTAGAAACAAACTGACTATGCTGCATCCCAGTATATCCCGCAACCATGCTGGAAAAGCATGCTGGAGTTCTACTGGATTGCCTCAGAAACAAACTGACCATGCTGCTTCCTGGCATATGCTGCAACCATGGAACAGTCTCTATTAAGTACATGGATAGGAAAATGTTGCCCCGACAAACAGAACATATGAGAACATATATGCCAAAGGACTGTAAGTCAGCCGTAGTATTTGTTCAACAAATTAAACATGGCATCCACCATCTTTGTCTATACATGAAAACATGTGAAGCACAGCTACAAGTCTACATTATGCATGCTCATGCTGGAACCATGCTGGAATCCATCATGGAAGCATCATGTCTCTTTGAAGGATTGTAAAGGCTATCATGCTGGAACCATGCTGCAGTCCAGTATGGTTGTAGTATGCTTCTGTGCCAGTTGTAGCTACCATGCTGGAACCATGATGCAAATTCCCTCCAGCATGGATGCAACATGCCCTATGCTGTTGCTACCATGCTGGAACCATACTGCAAATTTCTTCCAGCATGGTTGCAGCATGCCACTGTGCAGGTTGAAGCTACCATGCTGAAACCATATGGCAAAATTCTGTCAGCATTGTTGTTGCAGCATGCCTCTGTGTGGGTTGTAGCTACCATGCTGCAACCATGCAGAAATTCCAGCATGAATGCAGCATGCCTCTGTACAGGCTATAGCTACCATGCAGTAAATTTCCTCCTCCAACATCACTGCAGCATAATTTAAATAATTGAAACATGCTGGAAGTGGAACCATGCTGCAGCCAGGTTAAACCTGATGGGATATTCTGCAGCATGGTTCCAGCATGTACTGTAACCATGCTGGTAATATGCTGGGACCATGCTGCCAGACGCCTGCAATTTCGTAAGGGTGGGTTGTAATACTTCTTCATCATCTAGGGATCTAATATGTATTTTTCTTAGTTATGCTCCTTCAACAGTGTTGTTATACTTGTTGACCTCCGTGAGCTCCTTCAACAGGGTTATTATACTTGTTGATATAGTTAATGCTCGGACTCATTTGTTTTGGATATATGCTCCTCCAACTTGTTTACATTAGTATACATGCTTCTTCAACAGGGTTATCATACTCGATGACCTTATCATGCTTCTTCAACAGGGTTGTCATACTTGTTGATCTTAGCATGCTCCTTCAACAGGGTTGTCATACCTGTTGACCTTAGTATACTTCTACAAAAGGGTTGTTACACTTGTTAAGGATATTAATGATATTTAAAAAACATTTGTCTTTGGTCCACTTTTAATCAGTACAAACTGATCACGACTCGATAAATAAACAATTGTGTAAGCCAATCATTTTTCAGAATTTTGATAATGTACCTGTGAATTATGCTGTAAGATAATCCATATCTTTGACTAATGATTATGGTATGACTTCCAGCACCATCAAACCTCAAGAAATATATGCGAAGAAAATATCTTCCAGTACCGGTATATGATAATTAAAAAACTGTATGTGTATTTGATATTTGTGTCCAAATTTATTGTCTGATATATTGTGCCATAAAATAAGGATGCAGTTTGTTTGAGGTAACCTTACAAACATGTATCTATCAAAAGGCCCCTATCCAAGACTTTTTGTTGGCATTTCAAGGAAAATGGTCTTTTATTGGTTGTTTTTCTTCCTATATATTTACTCGCCCCTAAAATAAAAAGATAAAAAAATACTTGCCAACCTACCGATCTAATTAATTGAAAGTCTTGTTGGGGCTCCTCATGGGGATTGCTAGGGTGGGGTGGTCATGTCTTTCAAGATGTCCACATGAACAGCTACAATGAAAGTGTGGCTGGGATGCGAATCATCACTTTTGGTTCTTGTGATGTTTTCAGAAATATGCAGTCAGTAATTGTGTCTGTGGGGTCATATGTCATCTTGTCATTAAGTTGGCATCGTTTTCCACCATTCTTTTAATGTTGCATTTAATTGAATCCATGTTTTGATGAGAATTAACCTTCCACTGCCAGAAATGGAATTGTGACCTTGATATCAGTGATATTCATCCCCACTGTTTGGTGTCAGATGTGAGATTGTGACAAGATATCGCTGATATATACAACCACTGTGGCATACCGAGCTCCTTATTTAGTAGTGGTCAAGTTTATTATTAGAAAAAGGAGACGGTGGTGTGGGAGTAGAAGCAGGTGGGTTGAGTCTGCGTCAGTTTAAAAATAGTCTCCAAACAAAAGTGCTGTGACATTCACACAGGAAGTTTGTTTTATATAGCTGTATATTTGTATTGATTTATATAGATATATATATGTGTATGTGTATCTCAATACTGGCACACGACAACACAGCTCCAGGCACGCAAACTTCAAAGAGTGAGAAGTCACAATTTCTCATCTCATTTCTCTTCTATTGTCCAAAAATGGTCGACATTATGACTGCCTCATTTGCATACAATGCTGGCCTGTTTTGTTGGCGGATTATATAGATGGGCTTTACAGAGAACTAAGAATTTACATTGTTAGCTAGACAGTAATATTCTCCCCTGTAAAACGCCATCTGGGTATATACTGTATTGTTGAATATGGAGAACTCTTCAAAGAAGGGGTGATATTGTTCGAGAGCGATTAGTTTCACTTGTCCAACTTCATTGTCACCATCAACCATAAAAGTATTTTCGAGCCTTCAAGCAGTGGCTAATTTTCTACCATTTGATGAATTTATTAGGATTTATAGCCCCTCGTGGAACTACTCGGGCAGAAATTTGCTTCTCTTTTCTACTTCAGTGGGTATCTGTATTATCCCGTATATCTCCAAATTACCACAAGAAAAGAGAGAGCAGTTTATGTCTACTTTAATAGCCTCCTCTTTCACGATATCTCTCCACAGATAGAGATGCTGGAGATGTGATAAAATATCAATTTTAATAACAAAAGCTTTTTATCAGTTTTTACCCCTCGGCCAAATTTGGCCTATTACCCCTCGGCCAAATTTGGCCTAGGGGTATTGTCGTCATCATGTACGGCTGTCCGTACGTCCGTACGTCCGTACGTCCGTACGTCTGTACGTCCGTACGTCCGTCCGTCCGTTACCGCGATATCTACAGAACCGTTTCATGCATGGCAACCAAACTTGGTACATCTATTTATCTTCACGTAAATCAGAAGCCTATCGAAAATGAGTCATCTCGGACAATAATTTGCAGAGTTATGCCCCTTTTTACAAATAAAAATCCATTTATGATTTGTTATTGTGATAATTTCAGAACCGCTCCATATACAACATCCTAACGTGATACAGTTGTTTCTCTTGACCTGAACTAGGTGCCTATCAAAAATGAGTCGTGTCGGAAAGTATTTCGCAGAGTTATGCCCCTTGTCTAATAAAATCCGTTACCGCGATATCTACAGAACCGTTTCATGCATGGCAACCAAACTTGTTACATCTATTTATCTTCACGTAAATCAGAAGCCTATCGAAAATGAGTCATCTCGGACAATATTTTGCAGAGTTATGCCCCTTTTTACAAATAAAAATCCATTTATGATTTCTTATTGTGATAATTTCAGAACCGTTTCATATACAACATCCTAACGTGATGCAGTTGTTTCTCTTGACCTGAACTAGATGCCTATCGAAAATGAGTCGTGTCCGAAAGTATTTTGCAGAGTTATGTCCCTTGTCTAATAAAATCCGTTACCGCGATATCTACAGAACCGTTTCATGCATGGCAACCAAACTTGTTACATCTATTTATCTTCACGTAAATCAGAAGCCTATCGAAAATGAGTCATCTCGGACAATATTTTGCAGAGTTATTTTTACAAATAAAAATCCATTTATGATTTGTTGTTGTGATAATTTCAGAACCGTTCCATACACAACATCCTAACGTGATACAGTTGTTTCTCTTGACCTGAACTAGATGCCTATCGAAAATGAGTCGTGTCAGAAAGTATTTTGCAGAGTTATGCCCCTTGTCTAACAAAATCCACTAATTCCTATGTTAAGTTTGCATATTATTTCTATTATCATGTTAGTATACTATCACATTTATTTATTGATTGGATGACTGATTTATTCATTTATTCACTTAGACAATGCAAAGAATGCTTGCAAATCTGTTTTGAAATGACATACATGTGCCATTTAGTATACATGTACTGTATTTATCTAGCCATGTGTACTGTTGTTTTGGTGAGACATCGATACAGCTCTTTCAATTTATTCAAGAAACAAATTAATTTAAGGGAAGGAAAACTTTTTTTTTTTTCAAAGAAAGTACACTTACAATACCATGGGTAAATATTTCTTCCCACAAGCCAATCAATTGGTAGAGACACCCTTATTATAATAGCTGGGGTTCAGAGCCGAGGGGTTTGGATAGCGCAGCTTCATGTTTTCTCTCTTTCCACCTTTTGAGGAATTATCTGTCATTGGTATTTTGTCAAAAGTACTGCTTATTTTCATGTATATTTATGTTTTATATATTTTCTGTGAATGCTGAATTTTTTCTTCTTCTCTAGCTGTCATAAGTACTAGACTTTCCTGTATATATGACTAATAGATTCATGATACAAGCTTGGAAATAGTCTTTGGACTTTGTCTTATTGTTGACTGTGAGAGCAATATCTCTGCTCTCATTTGTTTCTAGTCTTGAAGATGCACAGTCAAAGACATCTTGTATGGCTGTTCATTTGTTACACTGTAACTGATTACCATGGTCAGTATATACAGACCCTTATCAGCCCATGTTGCCCATATCTAGTGACCTGTGTTCAGAATTGATGCAATTAGAGAGTGAACTGGTATTTGAGCTCTACGTTAGAGGTTTCTAATAATTCAGTTGCAGGAAGTGCATCTTTCAACTCGATTTATCATGCATCCCTCCCCCCCCCCCCCTCTAATCGTAGGGGCATATGGGAAACACTTTGTCCATCTGTCCGTCCATATGGCCAAACTTGTCTGGACGATATCTCAGCTACTATTTGATTGACAACTTCAAAACTTGCATAAAAGCGGCTCAGTACCTTGCAGAGGTGCAGATTTCAGTGATGTTCCTCGGAATCATTGCCCTTTATCATGAACGTCCCTAGCTTGTCTGGCCCATATCACCATTACTATTTGATCGACAACTTCAAAACTTGCATAAAAGCGGCTCAGTACCTTGCAGAGGTGCAGATTTCAGTGATGTTCCTCGGAATCATTGCCCTTTATCATGAACGTCCCTAGCTTGTCTGGCCCATATCACCATTACTATTTGATCGACAACTTCAAAACTTGCTAAAAGCGGCTCAGTACCTTGCAGAGGTGCAGATTTCAGTGATGTTCCTCGGAATCATTGCCCTTTATCATGAACGTCCCTAGCTTGTCTGGCCCATATCACCATTACTATTTGATCGACAACTTCAAAACTTGCATAAAAGCGGCTCAGTACCTTGCAGAGGTGCAGATTTCAGTGATGTTCCTCGGAATCATTGCCCTTTATCATGAACGTCCCTAGCTTGTCTGGCCCATATCATCATTACTATTTGATCGACAACTTCAAAACTTGCATAAAAGCGGCTCAGTACCTTGCAGAGGTGCAGATTTCAGTGATGTTCCTCGGAATCATATATATATTACTTTATTTTCTGAGGGTAACAAATACAAGTATTTACTCTGTCAGTTGTGTAAACTGTTCTTCCCAGAGGCCCTCTAACAAACAATCAAACAATGTACATTAAATATATATATGAAAACAGTTCAACCAAATTCAAAGTATACATCAAACACATAATAATATATCTAACATCATGGCATCCAGCTAACTTATGCTTTTTGCCTGAAGAATTTTTATCAGTCGATGTTTGAAGGCTCCAGCCGAGGGAGACTCTCTTAGCTTCTTGTCCAGCGAATTCCATATTTTGGCTCCTGTGTAGCTCAAGCTTCTTGTCAGCATATTTGATTTTGGCTTGGGAACAAACAGATCATTATTTTCTGTTGATCTTAGATGCCTTGATGTTACCTCCCCAACATATCTGAACAAACTGTTCAGATAAGGAGGACATCTCGGTTACTGTTTGATTGATGACTTGGAAACTTGTATTGAAGATACTTAGTATAATGCAGATGTGCGCTGTCATGTTTTTTGTGAGTTTCAATGCTTTTTGGGCCCCGAGCTATTGTCCTTTATCATCAACATCAATATATGCTTGTCCTGCCCATATCTCGGTTACTATTTCATGGACAATTTCAAAACTTTAAATGGAAGCTGTATATTACCTTGAATATGTATGCTGTCAGGGTTTATTTTATCCCTCTTAGTGATTTTACACAAAGTGGTTACCAAGTGATGAACAACTTTGAAATTTACATTGAATATTCTTTGTATCTTACAGATGTGCACTGATTTTGGCCCTTTTATGGCCCTTTATCATGAACATTAATATATGCTTGTCCAGATCATATCTCTGATCCCATCAAAATTTACAAGGAAGATATGGTACTGTTGGGGGGTTTTAACCCATGTTGATGATCAATATAAATGTTGATAGCAATACAGGCTCTAGTACATACTTGTCCGGGCTGTAACTTCCTTATCAATTGGTGAAAACTTTTGAAATATTCTCAGTAGATGCTTGGTATCATGTAGATGAGCACTGTCAGGTTTTTGCTTGTTGCGATGATTTCTCCGAGTTGGGGGCTTTATCATCAATGTCAACATATGCTATATAGGCACATACATTCTTGTCCAGAACTTAATAACTCCTTGACTACTTGTCAAAGAAGTTGACATTTACCTAGTGAATGATAACTGTATATTATGTAGATGTGCATTGTCATGTTTTCACCCTTGAGTGAGTGAGGGGGAGCATACATCCAACCAGTCTCTGATTAATTCTGAGCTGCATTTAGAGACATGAAGATACCATCCAGAAGAGGGAAGCATGCAGGGTAGTTCTCCCTAATTTGGGCAAACATTCCATTCTTTGTGGCAAATTGTTTTCAGGGTTTGGTCTGGAAAAAAATTATTATGGTGATATCCTTCTTGGATTTTCATGAATAATTACTGTGACTGTTTTGTGTAAGCTAGTGCACATACACTACTCATTAAAAATTAGACTTTCGAGTAATAACCCACTAGTAAACTTGAGACCCCTCAAAACATTTGACACATTAATGACTTGTGCAAAAATATGATACTGATGTAAATACAGAAATAGTCAAGGGTGGTATACAAGTGTAATTGTGGGTGTGTTTCATATATTTTTGTTGGTTTGCCAGCCGATCAGGGAGATGGTCTTGAAAGTTATCAAAAATATTTCATAACAACTTTCAGTGTAGATACAATTATATGACAGAATAAACATGTATATTATATAAATATGTTACGTTATTTTCTATCTGCCAAATGGAGTTCATGTTTGGCAACCTCAGTGAGAAACCTGATGTAATGTTTACTTTTACTGTGTTAGGCCAAGAACTAAATTTTTGTTTTGACAAGAACTTTTAAAAACAAGGCTTTTTGTTTTCAGTTCTGATTTAGGACATTGATACCTTAATTCACAGGATGATTATGGTTTTTCCCAAACCTGAAACATTCATTTTCACATTTTCAGTAATTACCTGCCTTTTTGAACATGAAAAAGCACATTACAAATTCAAGATTTGTGAGGCTCTTCTTGATGAAGGGAGATAACTTTGCTGAAAATTTATTAAAAATAAATTTGACATGCAAGGTGACCAGAAACAAAATTATTTATAGTGGCCTTACTGGTACGAACATGGATTGTGTCAATGTAACCAGTGTGTAACCTACTTTATGTACATAAGATGATTGGTCAAAGGACTGAATCAACTGTCACAATCATTTATACGTTCTCGAACATATATTGCGCATGGACTCTGTGGTTTAGCAAGGCCTGACTGAAGAACTGTTCTCCGATGCTCTGGTAACTCTGACAAAGAATGTAGATTACGTATGAAACCATGTTTAGATTAATCTGATTGCGCTTGTGCTGATTCAACTACATCTACAACAAGTATACTGTGAAATAGTACCTGTACAACAAAATCATGAAATTAATATTCTCACCATTGGACGAACTTGGCCTAAAAGGCTGGCAGGAATGTTTTAGAGGAGAGATTTGGTAAATTTCTGCCACATTTAAGTAGCACACTCCAAGGTTTGATCGCCAAGATTTGTTTCACAAGCAAGCTAGGACTTCAACACAGAGTTCTTCACAGAATGTCTGCGTTAATTTCTGCTCATTATCAGATAATGTCTTCTTCATCACAGGATAATGTCTGTTTTTCACAGGGTAATGTTTACTCTCCATGTGATAATATCTCTCTTCCCAGGATAATGTTGACCCTTCATGGGATATTGTCAGCTCTTCACAGGATAATGTTTGATCACCACAAGATAATGTTTGATCACCACAGGATAATGTTTGATCACCACAGGATTTATACTGTCTGATCCTAACAGGATAATGTTTCCTCATCACTGGATAATGTCTCATCTTCATGGGATAGTTTATAGTTCGAAGAGTATGTACATGATATGGAGTGACACGACACACACTTGGAACTAACGTATTGAAATACTTCTTTAAGCACGCCCACAGTGACTAACTAGGAAGCACAGGCACTGTTGACACTCTTAAAGAATTTATTTCCACATCCCAAGAGTAAGTTCCAACGCCTTATTTTCAAGCTTATGAATGGATGAAGTGAATACTGTTCATGGAACAGAATAAAACTAAAATCTTGGATGGATATACATAATGAAGAAACTGCTTGCCATATATGATATTAATGATTCGCAAAATGAATTGTACTCGTAAGATCAGAATTCTCTGTCAATTTTTGAACCGATAAATAATGCTACTGTGAATGTGGCAATCACTGGATAGAAACTTGGCATGAGCTGTAAAAAACTTGGGGAAAAAACTTGGGATGAGCCATAGCTGTAAACAATAAATCAATGGGCAGAAACTTGGGCATCTGGTGATACTATTAAGCAATCACTGTTCATAAAACTGGTATGAGCTGAAACTGTGAAACAACAAATCACTGGGCAAAACTTGGTTTAAGCTGCAACTGTGAACAAACAAATCACCGGACAGAAACTTGGGATGTGCCACAACTGTGAACAATTAATCACTTGTCAGAAACTTGGGCATTTGGTGCTACAAGTAACAAAGCACTATTCATAAACTTTGTATGAGCTGAACCATGAACCAACAAATCACTGGGCAGAAATTTTGGGTTAAGCTGCAACTTTGAACAAACAAATAACTGGAAAGAATGATCTACAACTGTGAACAATAAATCGATCAACAGAAACTTGGTATGAGCTGCAGTTGTGAACAAATAAATCACTGGGCAGAAAATGATGATTGCAGCTGTAAACAAATCACTGGAGCTGCAACTGAACAATTCAGTCACTGGACAGAACTTGGGATGAGCTGTAACTGTGAACAATTAAATCACTGAGCAGAAACTTGGCATGAGATGTAACTGAACAATTAAATCACTGAGCAGATAATGATGAGCTGCAACTGAACAACTAAATCACTGGACAGGGCTTGGGATGAGCTGCAACTCTGAACAATTAAATCACTAGGTAGAAACTTGGGATGAGCTACATTTGTGATCAAGAAAAATCACTGAGCAGAAAATGATGAGCTGCAACTGTAAAGATATCACTGGAGCTGCAACTGAACAATCAAATTGCTGGACAGAACTTGGGGTGAGCTGCAGCTGTGAACAGCTAAATCACTGGGCAGAACTTGGGGTGAGCTGCAGCTGTGAACAGTTACATCACTGTGCAGAAACTTGGGATGATATGTAACTGTGAACAGTTAAATCACTGGGCAGAACTTGGGGTGAGCTGCAGCTGTGAACAATTACATCACTGTGCAGAAACTTGGGATATGTAACTGTGAACAGTTAAATCACTGGGCAGAACTTGGGATGAGCTGCAGCTGTGAACAATTACATCACTGTGCAGAAACTTGGGATGATATGTAACTGAACAGTTAAATCACTGGGCAGAACTTGGGGTGAGCTGCAGCTGTGAACAATTACATCACTGTGCAGAAACTTGGGATGATATGTAACTGTGAACAGTTAAATCACTGAGCAGAACTTGGGATAGGCTACAACTGTGAACAATTAAATCACTGTGCAGTAACTTGGGATGAGCTTGAGTTGTGAACAATTCAATCACTGTGCAGGCATTTGAGATGAGTTGTAGCTGTGAACAATTAAATCACTGTGCAAAAACTTGGAATGATCTGTAACTGTGAACAGTTATATCACTGTGCAGAAGCGAGGGATGAGCTGTTACTGTCAACATTTAAATCACTAGGCAGAAACTTGGAATGAGCCATGACTAGCTGTGAAAAATTATATCACTGTGCAGAAACTTAAGATGAGCTTGAGCTGTGAACAATTCAATCACTGTGCAGACATTTGAGATGAGTTGTAGCTGTGAACAATTATATCACTGTGCAGAAACTTGGGATGAGCTGTAACTGTGAAAAATGATATCACTGTGCAGAAGTGAGGGATGAGCTGTTACTGTGAACACTTAGATCACTAGGCAAAAACTTGGAATGAGCCACAACTGTGAGCAATTATATCGCTGTGCAGAAACTTGGGATAAGCTGCAACTGTGAACAATTATATCACTGTGCAGATACTTGGGATGATCTGCAACTGTGAGCAAGTATATCACTGTGCAGGAACTTGGAATGAGCTGCAACTGTGAAAGATTATATTACTTTGCAGAAACTTGGGATGAGCTGTAACTGTGAACAGTTAAATCACTGTGCAGAAACTTGGAATGAGCTGTAACTGTGAACAATTGTATCACTGTGCAGAAATTTGGGATGAGCTGTTACTGTGAACAATTATATCACTGCAGAAACTTAGAATGAGCCACGGCTGTGAACTATTATATCACTATGCAGAAACTTGGGATGTGCTGTAACTGTAAACAATTAAATCACTGTGCAGAAACTTGGAATGAGCTGTAACTGTGAAAATTGTATCACTGTGCAGAAATTTGGGATGAGCTGTAACTGTGAGCAGTTAAATCACTGTGCAGAAACTTGGAATGAGCTGTAACTGTGAACAATTGTATCACTGTGCAGAAATTTGGGTTGAGCTGCAACTGTGAACAATTATATCACTATGCAGAAATTTGGGGTGAGTCGCGACTGTGAGCAATTGTCATTGTACAGAAACTTGAGATGAGCTGTAACTGTGAATAATTAATCACTGTACAGAAACTTAGGATGAGCTGCAACTGCGAACAATTAAATCACTGTGCAGAAACTTGGGATGAGCTGCAACTGTGAACAATTAAATCACTGGGTAGAAACTTGGGATGAGCTGCAACTGAAAGACAGATCACTGGGCAGAAACTTGGGATGAGCTGCAACTAAAAAAAAGTCACTGGACAGAAACCTGGGATGAACTGCAACTATGAACAATTAAATCACTGGGTAGAACCATGGGATGAGCTGCAACTGTGAACAAGCAAATAACTGGACAGAAACTTTGGATGACCCGCTACTGAAAAACAAATCACTTGATAGAAACTTGGAATGATCTGTGAACAATTACATCACTAGGCAAAAACTTGGAATGAGCCACGACTGTGAACAATTATAGCACTGTGCAGGAACTTCGGACGAGCTGCAACTGCGGACAATTAAATCACTAGACAGAAACTTGGAATAGGAATTAGCTAATCATTGGTCAGAAAGTTGAGATGACTGGTTGAAAATTTGAGCCACAGTGAACAAAATAATCACAATCTTGTTGGGGGTTTTTTGTTCCGGATTTCCATGGTGTTCTTGAAGTGAAAGCAGTTCTACATGAAATGACGTATTAATCTGAATATGATAATGTGGTTTAATAATAGTGATTTCATAATAGTGAGTTAATTAAAATGTCATGATTTGGCCCTCCTCGAAATATGTCAATTAACAAATGCTGTAAAATATCCTTAACTTACCTATGATTTCTTCTTTTGTCTTATTCCAGGTACATTTAAAGTCACAATTCATAATGAATGGTGTCTGTGTGATATGGAGGGGCTGGGTAGATCTCAATAGGTTAGATGGAGTAGGCTGTTTAGAATTTGATGGAGAAAGAGCACAGGTGAGCATTTGCATCAATATATACATGTATGAATATACCAATGTAGTCAAACATGGATAAAACCTCAGATATGCCATATTGGTGATACCAATAGTCCCCAAATCACAGTTTCCATTGTTTTTAACACCTGAAATTAAAAAAATACAAGTCTCAGCTGAATGCCACATTATGCTGTTTCTTCTTCCGCCCTTCAGGTTTAACTATATGAGGTCTTTTGTTTGTTTGTTTATTTATTTTTTATTCTTCAGGCATGTATCTTCCTTTTATGAATTCCTCAAATCAGTGCAGTGGTTTTCATTTTTTTATCTCACAATACTTTTGATTGTTTTTTTTTTCATGATAGTTATTACAGAAATAATAATAATATAATTGTTTATTTAAGAAAAATAGTTGTTGAAATATTTTGCTTATGATCATTTTTAGATATTCCCAAAGTTGAATTTATGAACTAAGAAGAAAGGATAAATATTTTAACAAGATAAAGGATTTCCTACCTTTCTTTTCTGTTTTATTAAATATTCATTTTTCATATAATTTCTTTGTTTAATTATAGTATCCAAAAGATTAATTTTTTTTCTCTTTTGTTTAAATCTGCCAAAATTTAATTAAACTTTAACCTGAAGGATATTAAACTTTTTAATTTCCTGGGCTAAGAAGATATAAATTAAAACATAATGGTCACTGAGGGACAATTGATATATGGTTTTCCACATTCAGAAAATTATTAAATTTTGATCCCTCTCTGGAGCTCTTATTTACTTGTGCAGCTCTATATCAGACTTACTGACAGGTTTATAGAAATGAATCTGTTTTATGTTCACACCTTGGAGGTGATACCAGTCAATCAAAGATGGATAAAGGTGTTAAGGGTTTACTGAGTTGAGCTTCTGAAGGTGCCTGTGTATATTTGCTGACAATAAATTGTTAATGGGAGAAACTGGCAGGGTGTTTTATCCCTGACCAGTGAAGCCAAGTTAAGTGATCTGGTCATCAAAGGGAGGTAGATCAGACATAGATCTGCTCCATGAAGGTGTGAACAGCAGAAAGAAAGAGTCCTTTTTATTCTTTATTTACTCGCCTTATCTTAGAAGTCCATAACTAAGGACAAAGGGGGGCCAGGCCAGACTGGGCCTAGTCCGAAATCTGAAGATGTATACCTCAGTAAGAAAACTTAATTGCTTTCTCACCCAGGATAATACCTCCAAACCTGCCCCCTTAGGTTAGCATCAGCATGTCTTCTGGCCCTCTGGCTTTGGGCATCAGGCTGTAGGAGTGACTGACCCATGTCCTTGCATTAATTGGCTGATGCAGGTGCTGTCCCGCTGCAGACCAGCCACCTTGTCTGATGTCTTTATTAAGATTGGTGAAGAACTGTGGTGTCGTGAGTCCATTCTGACCACTCTCTTCATACAATCTATCTATTGTGGTCGTACCTATAGAGGAGCCTGACTGGACAATGCAGTCCTCGTGCCCACCTTCCAGTCTTCTGGTCAAACCCTCTGTTTGTGTTTAATTTCTGATGTTCGCTTTTCTGTTCACCAGCTCAGGCAGGATTAATTTAGAGGAAGCAAAAAATAAAAAGAGAGAATTTTCTTTGATATCGGATGTCCAGCCAAAACATGGACAATGTTTTAGTAAACATATTTTCATACTGTCCGAGTTGAAAGTTTAATGCAGTTTTAATTCCACATAAACAAGGCCATTGTTATACAGGTCCTGACAGGTTCAGTCAAACTGTATCATCTGCTTAGTTAATCATCAAGCCTGGCAGAATATAATATTATGATATCCATTCTTAGTTAAAAAAAAAAGTTGAAAACAGTCTCTGGTACACGATATTATATAAATTATGTAAGTGATATTATATAAAATGCTTGAATGAAACAAAAATCTTGAAGCTGTTTTGATGATATTCAGTCATGATGGTTCAAATTTAACAGTACGCATATCAAATAAAACTGGTGGAATTAGTGATTTTTGATATTTGACGTAAAAAAAAATCTATTGACATATGTCAAGTTTTTAACAGTCAATGTTCGATTGTTTCACTTGCTAGAATTTCGGGGAAGAGAGCTGGAGTTGGAACAAAGAGATGACGTAATCTATTCATATTGTGGCATATTTCATATATTAATTTCCCCAAAATGATGTGTTAATATTCATCCTCCGAAATAGTGTCATTGTCTTAAATCTATTGTTTTGGGATCACCCTGAGATTAAGGCTATAATGTTGGTCCTGAATCACCCAACAAGGGCTGCCTTGGTCCCCAGTCTTGGAAAACCCTGTTCTGATAGTCTAGTCTTTCAGAGTACATTCTGCTCACACAATTGAATGAAAACCACAAACATTTCATTTGAATGACCCTAAGACATGATAAAGTTAAAATTAGACTTGTTTTTTTTCTCCCAGCTTCCCTCCTTCCCCAATTCCTGCACCTGCCCAGGTTAAAACCTTGGCCTCACATCTTCTCCATTTGCTCTCCAAGATAAGGCAGCTTGTTATTAACCTCTCCAGTGTGTGGAGGTAGAAAGCCCCTTCAATTCCATTGTTTACCTCTGCCACTCATTACCATGGTAGCAGAAAGGGTGGCAGATTTGAATTGCAAAGAGGTGTGGCTTAGAGTTGAGTCAATTCTGCAGCCAGTGGGATGAGCTTGGAGGACCCCATTTCAACTCCCTCTCCTCAAATCTTGGAGACATTTTGCAGAAATTTTTGCTTCTCCCATGAAAAAGGGATACTTTGTCTGTACTTCTCAGTGAAAATGGGAAAATTTGAACAAAGAATTAAGGAGAAATTGAAGAAATATTGAAGCTACCTGTGCCAACTGTCAGAGGCCATTGTGACCAGATGGAAAGCACCAAGAGGGGTCACTAGAAAGGTCACTTGTCCAGTCCCTCTGAGGCATACGTGTGCCTGATAATGAGTTCTTCTATTGTTTCCAGCCTTTGGCTACCATTGTTTACAACTTTTGTGAGATGACAGTGGAAAACAGACCTTCTTTCAGTGAACAAAGCAGTGCCTTTGTTCAGCTAGTTCTAACTGTATCCTTCAGTGTACATGCTCAGTTGACCGGGGCCTTATTAGCTCTGAGGTTTGAAGCTAAAGAGACGAAGTGGGGATGAAATTTATAGGTCCAATGTCAGAAACACAGCTCAAAATGACAGAAAATTTGTGGGTATAGACAGGCACAATTAAAACCACTCATTTATATGAGAATTATCAAGATTGATGATAAAAAACTCCATTAAATTAGCTAATTACACAATTTCATGCACTTACATAAAGTGATTGTCAATTAAGTCAGTGATTGTGCATAATTATTCATATTACATCCCAAATCGGCGTTTCATTTCTTGAAAATTACTGCGAAACACCAATTTTACAAGTGTGTGATTGTGACAGCTGAATTGGCTGAACCTTCATATATTTTGTTAATTTGTGGAGACTTGAGCATCTGTTGTGTTTCAAGGCCTCTAATTGATTGGAGATTGATCCAGGCTGATGGTAAATGGAAACTTTTGGTTTATTTAAAAGGTGCTTATTGAGAAACCACAGGACCTTCAAAAGCCACCCAGCTAGAAGGAGGGAGAGACAGAGGGCCATGTGACTTCCCAGGCCTGTCCAGATAGGCCTGTCTCTCCCACTTAATGGAGCTATGATTAATTAATGGGGCAGTGTAAATTATGTTGATTTCCCAACTGTCTGCTTCTGTTCCAATTTTGTGGCTTTGGACTTGACAAAAGCTTGAATGCATCATGAAAAGCAGATGCAAGGAGGATATGATATTAGGCAGCAATTGCATATTGATGAGGGGAAGTTGAGATCATGTAAGGGGCATGTCTCAATGTAAGCAAATCCACATGCCCTGTGTTTAATTTCTTAATTAAGCCATATGTTGTGGCTAGGCTGAATAGTTTGCTAAGACTATGGAGAAAGGTTTTTTTGTGAGGAGCCTGGCAAGCTGCCGTATCTTGACACACACCCTTCGCCGCCATCGCGCCAAGGAAGGTTGACAGGGTTGTGGGTTTGGGGGTAGTGCACACTTGAAAACCCTGCTCTCTCTCAATTACATGTGCTGGCTGACCCTCTAGCTTATCCCATCTGCCAGTTAAAGTGTAGGAAATGGCAAAGACAAAAGAAACAAAGAATTTATGAACAAAAACAGGAGCCATTTCAGAGAGAGTTTACCCCTACTCCATACTTCTGGGCACATGGCAGTCAACAAAAGCTAAGTCAGATGGTCCGGTATGTTCAGACCCATCTCATGAAATTCATAAGTCTGAGGCTGGCAAAACAAGAAAATTAAACTTTCCCAGGACAATGGGAACAAAAAGACAAAGAAAAAAATCAATATGAGGCTGGGGACCCTTGTACAAATCAGCTGCCCACCATTACTGCTACCTTTATTAACAGCCAATTTTTTAATTTCAGGAGGCAAATGTTTCTCTCACAAACCAGTGTCAAACTGCTCCCAGTTATCCAGGAGCTTCAATAACTGTAAAAGCAATTAAAACCCTGTATTGTCAAACAAGCCTTCATCAGGCAGCTGAGAGAAGAGATTTTTTTCCTCTAGTTTTCCAGGCACATTTTGCTTCCACTCTTTAGAGGAGCATTGTCACAATTTGGACCAATTACCATGATCATCTGCTCAGTCCACCCTCCCTCCCCTAGAACACAAACACTCTTCCGACATGGTGCACACGTCATGGATACACTGGGAAAACATGGATCCACGTATGCCCGAACCCCGGTGATGGCAGACACATAAAACAAAGGGTCTCATCAATGTGGATATTCATGTCGTCGAGGCTCCTCTCACCTCCCGGCAACTTCGGAAGTGTCCGAAAGCAGAAAAAATAAACATGCTGGATACATTTCTCTTGCCTTCCACATTTTCCGACTTTTGCAATAATCGATCGAAGCATTTTGTTATTCTGACACATGATACCCTCTTATTGACCAATGAAAACCCACCGATAAAGTTTTCTGACTTGTAACTTTATACAACTTGGTCAATGCTTCACTTCATCAGAGATTTCATAGAATTATCATGTGAATAGTGATAATGCGTTATGCTTTATCACATAAATTATGTTATATTTCATGTATTCTGTCTTCCCCAGGTTGAAGATGGACTATTAAGAGAACAAATAGAACGATATAACAGAAGAATACGAGAGTTTGAAGAACGACAACGACAGTACCGGGAAGAACAAGAACGAAGAGCTGAGGCCGAAGCAGAGGTAGTTCAAGCTTTATTGTGTATATCAGAAGACAGGAAGTCATAGAAAAACACATTCTCAAACAAGAAAATACACATTTTACACACAAGTATTCACAATTGGGGTATGTCTGGTCATTTATCAATCATAGCAAAAACTGTAGTTAGGTCTCATGGCTAATAGATTGTCCAAAGTTCCAAGATGGCGTCATTAGATGCGGAACTGTTGTCTCATCCACACAAACATATCCCAAGTATATAAGTTGGCTCATCCGAAGTTTACGGGTTGGCTCACCCAAGGTTTGCAGAAATAACAGTTGCTATACAAACTGTGATCAAGCATCTTATATGTTGAACATCTTAAATGTTGAACATCTTAAATTTTGAACATCTGAAACATGAACATCTTAAATGTTGACTGTCCTAAATGTTGAACACCTAAAATGTTGAATCCTTTGATAAGAGTTCTGTATATTTCCTGGAGCATAAAGTCTCCTGGAGCATTTAAATAGTAGTGGATTTTTAAGTGTTGAGTTCACCCGGTGCTTTTGTATAGACAATAGCTCAACTTCTAATGAGAAACTGCATTGTTATTCGTACCTGTGAACGGCCACAGGTTGCTGTTGCTCTTAGTCTAAGAAACCTGATCAATTGTTCAATGGACAAAATGACAAAATCGGAGACAATAACGACAAAAGTAATGGCGGCTTGATATGAATTCCTAAGCATCGTTGTGATAAACTAGTCTCTGTTTCAATGTTAGTAAATCATGTTTGTGCAGAGAGCAATTGTATGACTGGTGTTAAGTGAAGCATGTTGTTGATCTTTTCTTGTGTTTATTGTAACATAATTCATTCGCTGCTGCTTGGCTGTGATGCTGAAATCGCATTTATTTCTGTTTTCCCCTTAAAATGTTAGAGATTTGTCATTGGTAGAGGTGGGATGCTCGGGTGGGGTGGAGATGGAATAAATTAATGGGGGTCTGGTAGTGGGGTGGATATGAAGGAGATGGTTTGCTATTGGAGGTGAATATGAGTGGGGCAGATATGTATAGGGTTAAGGGGGTCTGGCATTGACATGAATATAGAAGTGGGCAATGTGGATGGGGGTCTGGCAATGAGGTGGATATGGAAGGGGTTAGGTAGTGGGGTGGAAATGAAAGGGGGTCTGGCATTTAGTGAATATGGAAGGGGGTCTGGCAGGGGGATAAATATAAAGGAGATGGTTTGCCATAGGAGGTGAATATGGATGGGGTTCAAAGGGGGTGCAATTGGAGTGGGGCGGATAGGGATAGGAAGGCATGAGTATGGTAGTGGGTCATATGGATAGGAGCCTGGGATTGGGATGGATATGGAAGGGAGTGTGGTAGTGGGGTGGATATGAAAGGAGGTCTGACATTTGAAATGTATATGGAAGGGGGTCCTGCAGTAGGGTAAATATAGAAGGGGGTCTTATAGTGTGGTAAATATGTAGGGGGCCTGACATTGGGTGGAAACAGAATGAGGTCTGACAATGGAAAGGGGTCTGGTATGGGTTAATACAGTATGAAAGGTGGTCTGCCAGTGGTATAAAAAGGGAAAGAAGCATGCCAGTAGGGTAAAAAATAAAGGGGGTCTGACTATGGAGTGAATGTGGTAATTGTTTGATATGAAAGGGGGTCTGCCAGCAGGGTAAATAAGGAAGGTGGGCTGGCATGTAGTGGATATGGAAGGGGGTCTGGCATGAGACACAACCGTAATGAGCACCTAACTAATAATTCCACCCTGAGCACTGTACTTATTGTTCATCACACCTATTAATTCCTCGATGACTACCACTGGCAAACCTCTATACATAGCATTTCTCTGTTGGCATGAAATTTATATCTTAATTTTACCTTGTTGTTTGCTTATATTTTTATTTTTTCCTCTGTATTTCTTGCCTTGACCTTGATGGAAGTTGTTGTTGGGTTCAAGATCCTTAGAATGTTTATATATCAGAAAGATATCATATATGTTAACATTAATTGTCCTGAAAATGTAAGGTAAACCATGTTAAAATGGTTGTCTCAAACAAGTTATATTTGTCTCATAGCATTAAAACATTGACATGCTTTCTGTCTGCTCATGGGAACCAAAGAAAGGATTACATGTAGTACATGATGGAAACCTGTTAATGTCCGGGTTGTAAGAAAAATGTGTGACCCAGTCCAGTGGAAGTTTAAGGTTGGATATATAATGGGGTCCATGAGTATTTTAATGTTCTGGAGTCCGGCAGAAATGTCTTGGAGTCTAAAGACTGTTTTAATGTCCTTGGATCTGACAGAAATTGTAATGTCCTCTGATCAAATGGGTATATTGATGTCTTGTCATCTGAAAGATCTGAAAGATCTGAAAGATTGTATGTCCTGGGGTCTAACATAAATTTCAATGTTTGGGGTCTGATAAATTTTGCAGACCTTGCAATTTGAGGGGAGCTGTCCTATGTTTTAACCCAGATCACTCCCCTCAAAATACAAGGTCTGAGTTTGCATAGTTTAATGTCCTGGGGTCCACTGGATAGTTCACTGTCCTATAGTCCACTGGATAATTTAATGTCCTGGGGTCCTCTGGATAGTTCAGTGTTCTGGGGACCACTAGATAGTCTAATGTCCTGTGGTCCACTGGATAGTTTGAAGTCCCGGGGACCACTGAATAGGTTAATACCTTGGGGTCGACTGATAGATACTTCATGCAGGAAGCGATTGTCTGAGTCTTTGTGTCACTGAAAAGGCACAAGTCTAGACACATTGTTGTCCCCAGACTTGGATGTTGTATGCATTGTCTCGTGATTCGTACATGGAGTATGAACCAGTCAACTAGATAATTAATGTCCTAGGGACCACTGGATAGTTTAATGTCTTATGGACCACAAGATAGCTTAATGTCCTGAGATCCTCTGATAGTTTATTGTCCTGGGTTCTGACAGAAATCTCAATGTTTGGGGTCTGACAAATTTAATGGGGTCCACTACGTAGTTTAATGTCCCGGGGTCCCCTGGATAGTTCATTGTCCGAGGGTCCACTGGAGAGTTTAATGTCCTGGGGACCACTAGATAGCTTAGTGTTCTGGGGTCCTCTGGATAGTTTAATGTCCTGGGGACTACTAGATAGGTTAGTGTCTTGGGGTCCACCCCTGGGGGTCAGGTTAGTGTCTTGGGGTCCACTCCTGGGGTCCACTGGATAGTTTAATGTTCCGGAGACCACTGGATAGTTTAATGTCCTGGGGTCCACTGGGTAGTTTAATGTCCTGGGTCCATTGGATAGCTAAATCTCCTGGGGTCCACTAGATAGTTTAATGTCCTGAGGTCAAACCAGAAGTGCTCAAATACTTAGTGTTTCAGGCTGTTGTAATAATGATAATGGTGCCTATAGAGAGAGTGCAGGAGTATTAAATTAACTTATAGATATATAAATGTACCAGTACGCAAGCTTTGTACTTTTGTAAATGTTTGAATTTTTACTCTACCATGATTATTGAATTTGTTATAATTGTTACTTTTATATATATACATATATATATCATAATTAATCCATGTTCAAATTCTATTTCTGGGCTCTAAGACCTGCATAGAAATTCTATATATCTGTACATATGACTATATATAGTTAAATATCTATGCAGCCATTTTGTAATTAGATAAGTTAATGAGTAATTAACTCGATAATTGATGTAAGATTCAGTCATCACTTTGAAGCAAAACTCCTTGTGCTTTATAATCTTTTTCTTCATCTGTGATTTAAATCGTGAGTCGTAAAGTTTGTTATTTCGAGGCCGGCTTGGGCATCGCTGATGCTTGAAATGGTTTTCTGGTCTCCAAAATAGAGTTACCTTCCTTGATGCGACTGACTAAACATTGGGAGATTCTATGAATTTATCTATATATAATGTGTCGAGTTAATATACCAAAAAGAGCCTACATGTACATTTAAAGTCCATGTAATAATCGCCAATAAAGTTTTGTCTTATTTTGTTTGGTTTTTACCTCTGTGTTCCTTTGTTTTCCTTTTTGTTGCTTTCGAAAAATTCAGATGGCTTTATTTCTATACAATTATGCTTTCTGAATCTCGATGTGCATGGTCTAACTGTGCTTTATATTTTTCATCATACGTTGAGCTTTAATTGTAATGATACTTAGTGCTTTTTTTTAAATGAAATTAATCGTCAAATAACAGTCAAAATGTGGGAAAATCATTCTGCTAGAGAATTCAGGGTAAGCACTCAAATCTTTCCACTATATCTTTATGTGGTATAGATGTTGTAATATTATCTTCAAGACAATTGGTTCAATTTGAGCAGACAGGAACTAATTAGAGATGATCCAGACTTGGATTTCCTCTTATTAGCAATTTCAAATAGACTAACCCATATTGCAACCAATGACCCTATTTCATTAGCATTTTGTACATAGAACTTTCAATAACTGGTGAGCTCTTAGAAATTTATTAACATGATGTTTGTCTATTCTGAATCTCGTGTTTTGACATTCATAGTTTCTTGACCCAAGAAAAGCTTCCTATGTATTTGTTATTAACCCACATGTGTCTAGATTGTGCTTCACTAACACTTGCATGCCTACATTTGGTGGAATGAGGTGCTATCATGTATTGCATATTGCAGAAGCATGAAGTGACGATCTGGACCAATTTTCAGTGTATTGTCATTCGTTTTGTGTACCTTGTATTCTAGCTTGCATGGTATTGGTATTTGATGTCCTTGATTGGAGTATTTGTGTGCAGAATCTGACTGTTGTCTTCATCGATATGTAACTACATATGCCATTCCTTAAGTCAACTTTGAATTGTCTGGTTTCAATCTGTACATTACTCAGAAATAATATCTAGTAGTACCTTATGGCTATAGTAATCCCTCTAATAATTCAATCACAGGAAGGGAAATATTGTGCTATAAAATTAGGGGGAGATCAAATTTATTAGAACGGGAAGTTGACAAAATTGTTCAAAATCATACATATAATCCATTATTTCTTCTTTATTTCACTGATTTAAGGGGGTGATCAAATTTATTAGAACAACCGATTGAATTTTGTCCCCAATGTTGGGGGTGATTGAATATTGATAGGGGGATTGAATTATTAGAGGGATTACCGTAACCAGGTAAAATATTTGGGTGTGTGTTAAATGGTGCTCTATGTATAATCATATACATGTACATATGGAGGTAATCAAGCTCTTATCAAGAAAATACATATGCATTTCTCTTCAGATAATTAATTACATGGATGTGGTGGCATGGATAATCAATGAATACAACAGCATTCATTACAGCTTTAAAGTTAATCTATCAAATACCATGGCTGTACTGATGCACTACAGATAATATTTTTTAAAAGAATATGTACGGTAATTCCCCTAATAATTCAATCACAGGAAGTTCACTTTTCAACTCTGTTATTCAAACACAGAGAAAAAGTAACATTCCCATTCATCATTTAAATTGAAGAAATGTCATATAATGACAAAATATGACACTTTCTAGCAGATGCCATGAAGAATATTGCCAGATATAAGCCATTTTTGCTGCACTTCTGGTGATCGAATTATTAGGGGAATTACCGTAATATAGCTATATGGATAATCAAGCAATATAGCAGCATGGGATGAAATGGAGAATGTGTTGAATCTCTAAAATTGAGCCAGTAATTACAGGTGCATGAAATAATGCTCTCTAAATAATCAAGTTAAGTCAAGATCAATTGAAATAGAGCATAATACTGGAGCTCTAAAGGTAAGTCAGTAAATACAATAGTTTGAAATAAAGCTCTCTAGCTATAGATAATCAAGTACACACAAGAGCATGTGATAAAACTGGCAAATATCGAGCTGTAAAGGTAAGTCGGTAAATACAAGTGCATGGAGTAAAGCTCCATTTATAGATAATCAATGAAATATTTTGACATGATAAAACAGAGCAAATATTGATCCTGTGAATGTATAATCCAGTAAATACAAGTGTATGAAATCATTGAAGCTCTGTACACAGGCAATTTTTCACAGACATGTACTGTCAGAGCTGTACACTACTGAACGGTACTGCACGGAAAGGCCCATCTTACATGCGAGTACTGAACTGTAACTGAACAGTTCCTGTGTGATAATCACAGGTCAGAACTGAACTGAACAGTACATGTCAGTTAGCAACAGCCTGGCTCCAAGAGATAACTGAGCAGTACTGCACAGTAACAGGTTGGTTACTGTTCAGTTACCATGCAGTACTGTTCAGTTCTGTTTCTTGTGGTACTGTATGGTATCCAGTCTACTGACCAGTTACTGAGTGGTACTGTGTGGATACGGGTCAGTACTGAATGGTACTGTACTGAGGTGTACCGTTCAGGGCCCTTTCTTGCGGTTATCATTCAGTTACCACACGGTACCAACATGTGGAAATTTGGCTGTGTAGCTATAAATAATCCAGCTATATAGTATGTAGCTATAGATAAGAGTATGTGATAAAACAGAGCAAATACGGAAGCTCTAAAGTTAAGTCAGTAAATACAAGTGTATGAAACAGAGCTCTCTAGTTAATCATGTGAATACGGAATCATATGATAAACAGAGCATATGATAAAGCAAAGCATTTACTGAAGGTACATGTAAGTCAGTAAATACAAGTGTGTGAAATAAAGTTAGCTATATATACTCAGTTGAATCATGTTGTATGACATGCTCTTGAATTAACTTTGTGTACATGTGACTTGATTATCTACAGTATAATGAAGTAAATATGAGCTTGTGATAAAGCTCCCAAGCTTGATGATCTATAGAGTGGTATACTTACTGAGTGCAATGGCATATGATTATGTTCATTGATGAAATAAATAAATGAGTGTGTGATCAAGCTCCAGAGCTTGATTATATAGTGATTTTTGTTAGCCAATATGCAATGGCATGTGATATCTGGGGCATTTGATGAAGCCGTATAGATAATCAAGTAAACACAAGCTAGGACATTTAATGAAGCCATATAGATACACATGTAAGTAAAGGCTAGCTAGGACATTTGATGAAGCTGTATAGATAATCAAGTGAACACAAGCTAGGACATTTGATGAAGCCATATAAATACACATGTAAGTAAACACAAGCTAGGACATTTGATGAAGCCATGTAAATACACATGTAAGTAAAGGCAAGCTAGGGCATTTGATGAAGCCATATACACATGTAAGTAAAGGCAAGCTAGGACATTTGATGAAGCCATATAAATACACATGTAAGTAAAGGCAAGCTAGGGCATTTGATGAAGCTGTATAGTTAATCAAGTAAACACAAGCTAGGACATTTGATGAAGCCATATAAATACACATGTAAGTAAAGGCAAGCTAGGACATTTGATGAAGCCATATAAATACATCTGTAAGTAAAGGCAAGCTAGGGCATTTGATGAAGCTGTATAGTTAATCAAGTAAACACAAGCTAGGACATTTGATGAAGCCATATAAATACACTTGTAAGTAAAGGCAAGCTAGGGCATTTGATGAAGCTGTATAGATAATCAAGTGAACACAAGCTAGGACATTTGATGAAGCCATATAAATACACATGTAAGTAAACACAACCTAGGACATTTGATGAAGCTGTATAGATAATCAAGTGAACACAAGCTAGGACATTTGATGAAGCCATATAAATACACATGTAAGTAAACACAAGCTAGAACATTTGATGAAGCCATGTAAATACACATGTAAGTAAAGGCAAGCTAGGGCATTTGATGAAGCCATATACACATGTAAGTAAAGGCAAGCTAGGACATTTGATGAAGCCATATAAATACACATGTAAGTAAAGGCAAGCTAGGGCATTTGATGAAGCTGTATAGATAATCAAGTAAACACAAGCTAGGACATTTGATGAAGCCATATACATACACATGTAAGTAAACACAAGCTAGGACATTTGATGAAGCCATATAAATACACATGTAAGTAAAGGCAAGCTAGGGCATTTGATGAAGCTATATAAATACACATGTAAGTAAAGGCAAGCTAGGGCATTTGATGAAGCTGTATAGATAATCAAGTAAACACAAGCTAGGACATTTGATGAAGCCATATAAATACACATGTAAGTAAACACAAGCTAGGACATTTGATGAAGCCATATAAATACACGTAAGTAAAGGCAAGCTAGGGCATTTGATGAAGCCATATACACATGTAAGTAACCACAAGCTAGGACATTTGATGAAGCCATATAAATACACTTGTAAGTAAAGGCAAGCTAGGGCATTTGATGGAGCCATATAAATACACATGTAAGTAAAGGCAAGCTAGGGCATTTGATGAAGCCATATAAATACACATGTAAGTAAAGGCAAGCTAGGACATTTGATGAAGCCATATAAATATACATGTAAGTAAAGGCAAGCTAGGGCATTTGATGAAGCCATATAAATACACATGTAAGTAAAGGCAAGCTAGGGCATTTGATGAAGCTGTATAGATGATCAAATAAACAAAAGCTAGAGCAGTTGATGAAGCCATATATATAATCAAGTAAATGCAATCTAGGGCATTTGATGAAACCGTATAGATAATCAAGTAAACAAAAGCGAGGACATTTGATGAAACCATATAGATTAGTAAACAAAGCTAGGGCATTTGATGAAGCTGTATAGATAATCAAGTAAACAAGCTATGGCATTTCATGAAGCCGTAAAGATGATTAAGTAAGCTGAAGCTGGGGTATTTGATGAAGCCATATATATATAATCAAGTAAATGCAATCTAGGGCATTCAATGAAGCCGTATATATAATCAAGTAAACAGGCTAGGGCATTTGATGAAGCCATATAGATAAGTAAATGTAAGCTGAGGCATTTGCTGAAGCTGGATAGATAATCAAGTAAGCAAAAGTGAGGACATTTGATGAAGCCATATAGATAAGTAAACGCAAGCCAGGGCATTTGATGAAGCTGTATAGATAATCAAGCAAACAAGCTATGGCATTTGATGAAGCCGTATCTATCAAGCTCTATAGATGCTTCAATACAAGGGTATTGGATAAAGCTCTATAGATGATGAAACACACGGGTATTGGATAAATCTCTATAGATGATTAAATACAAGGATATTGGGTCAAGCTCTATAGATGATAAATACAAGGGTATTGGATAAAGCTCCAAATACAAGGACATTTGATGTAACTTTATAGATAAGTAAATATAAATGCATTTGGTAAAGCTCATTAGATAAATAAATACAAGGGTATTGAATAAAGCTCTATAGATGAGTAAATACAAGGATATTGAATAAAAATATATAGATGTGTAAATACAAGGTATTGCATAAAGCTCTATAGATGAGTAAATAAAAATGGTATTGGATAAAGCTCTATAGATGAGTAAACAAGGATATTGGATAAAAATCTATAGATGAGTAAATACAAGGTTATTGGATAAAGCTCTATACATAACTAAACAAGGGTATTGGATCAAGCTCTATAGATGAGTAAGGGTATTGGATAAAGCCGTATAGATGATTAAATGCAAGGGTATTGGATAAAGCTCTATAGATGAGTAAATACGAGGGTATTGGATAAAGCTCTATAGATGAGTAAATACGAGGGTATTGGATAAAGCTCTATAGATGAGTAAACACAAGGGTATTGGATAAAGCTATATAGATGAGTAAACACACGGGTATTGGATAAAGCTATATAGATGAGTAAACACAAGGGTACTGGATAAAGCTATATAGATGAGTAAACACAAGGGTACTGGATCAAGCTCTATAGATGAGTAAACACATGGGTATTGGATAAAGCTATATAGATGAGTAAACACAAGGGTACTGGATAAAGCTATATAGATGAGTAAACACAAGGGTACTGGATCAAGCTCTATAGATGAGTAAACATACGGGTATTGGATAAAGCTCTATAGATGAGTAAATACAAGGGTACTGGATAAAGCTATATAGATGAGTAAACACAAGGGTATTGGATAAAGCTCTATAGATGAGTAAACACACGGGTATTGGATAAAGCTATATAGATGAGTAAACACAAGGGTATTGGATAAAGCTCTATAGATGAGTAAACACAAGGGTATTGGATAAAGCTCTATAGATGAGTAAATACAAGGGTATTGGATAAACCTCTATAGATGAGTAAACACAAGGGTATTGGATCAAGCTCTATAGATGAGTAAACACAAGGGTATTGGATAAAGCTCTATAGATGAGTAAATTAATACAAGGGTATTGGATAAAGCTCTATAGATGAGTAAACACAAGGGTATTGGATAAAGCTCTATTGATGAGTAAATATAAAGATAATGGATAAGGCTCTATAAATGAGTAAATACAAGGGTATTGGATAATCTCTATAGATAAGTAAACAAGGGTACTGAATAAAGCTCTATAGATAAATAAACACATAGGTAATTTATAAAGCTCTGTAGATAAGTAAATGCAAGGGTATTTAAAATATAGCTATAAGGATAAGTAAACAAGGATATTGCATGAGCTCTATAGATAAGTTAACACAAGGGTAATTAATAAACCTCTATCAATAAGTATAGGTATTAGTAAAGCTAAAGACAGATATGAGTAAACACAAGTGTATATGAATAGTACTTTTGTAGATTACATGCCCAAATTCCCTATCAGTAAACACATTGTTTGTGGTGGTTGTGTCTCTCTCATACAATGGTATCATAATGCTGAAGTATTACAGTAGTCTGCTATTCTACCATACCACTGTGTAAGTGGGTAGTTGATGTACTTATATAGATAAGTGAGTGCAATGACAGGTGATTATACTCTATAGATTATTAAATAAATACAAATGATTTGATGAGATATAATGATAAGTTAATAAATGGCTGGGTAAGACATTTGTCATCCTCGCGAGCCAGTGTATCAATCGATAGGTTACAATCGATACACTGGCTTGGTTATAGTTACCGATAGCAGTTCTGGATATAAATAGCTCGAGGGGTTTCCGCTGAACCGAATCAATCAGTAAGCATGCTAATGCAGCTCCTCAGGCCAATCCGGTTTGAGTTTTGACTGGTTTTAATTTCATCGCCGGCCAGACTACCTTTGAAGTTATGCTGAAATCGACATCGGATGTCGAAGCGAAAACCGCAGGCTTCCGATACCGATGCACTAATTCAAAACAATGAAATGTATGAGATTGTGTAATAAACGCAACGAATCGAGAACTCATCCGAATCGCCAAAAAGGTCCAGCTAAACCCTCTGCGAGAACTTAGGGATTACCTGGACTTGTGCAGATGGAAATTTGTGTGAATGATCATATAATAGAGCATTGTACATGTAGATACACAAAACCAATACTAAATTACTATATAACACAAGGCTATTCTGTGGATAACTTCTTCATTGCTGGGAGCTGACATTTCATTGGAGATACTTCCAAATTTTTCAAAGCTAATGGACATTTAGCTTTGAAAAAGCTGGAAGTATCTCCATTGAAACGTCAGCTCCCAGCAATGAAGAAGCTAATATCCACAGAATAGCCTTAATTGTGTTATATACTTCGACTTCTAAATGCCTATCAAAGAAATTAAATTACTGTAGTGTTATCTACAATCTGTATAATGTCAATAGACTAACAAATACATGGTAGATCTATTGATAGTAATTTAGTTGTATGCAAGTGAGCTGGCATCACATTATCCGCTTTAGGTGTCCTATTTTCTCTCACAACCTAGTCTCATGTGGTGTACCAACAGAATTTTTTTTATTTTCGTAATGTAATTCAACTCAATAGACAGCAAAACAGATCTGTGAATATTATAGAAAATTCCATTTTAGGAACAGCATTCTATCATTCTTACTTCAGAAAATGAAGAACCTAATTGATACTATAGTCATTAAAACAAAATCTAAGAGTCTAGGTTTCAGTGAGTTGCTGGTAGTCAGTAACCTTGACCTTTTGACCTCAGTATTGAAACATCTGTACCCACTAATGCATCCACTGACAAAACGTGATTTTCTATGGTTTCCTTTTTATTATCCCCACTGGCCTCGACCTTTGACCTTTCGAGGTCAATAAGTTTGCCATAAGTGTGCGATATCCCTGAAGTCTTGGACTGGAGTAATAACACAGACAATATTTACAAGAATGTCCGGACTGGATAGGACCCAAGTGGGAGCCTGAATTGGGGTGATGTGACTGACCTGTTTGACCATGGCAATTTCAATACCTGGCATATCAGCTCTGATGTATCCACTCAAAAAGTCAATTGAATTTCGAAGATTTCCTAATTTTTGACCAAATTTGTGATATTGACCGTTGACCTCAATTTTGTTTTTGGAAACTTTGTATATCCACTAAAAAAAATTGTAATTTTCAATAATTTCTGATTTTGGTCACAGTGACCTTTACCTTTGACCAACTGACCTCAATTTTGGTATGCAGCATTTCCGCAATCCCATAGTTATCCCAGTGATGTTTGTGATGAATCTGTCAATTTTGTTGAAAAGTTAAGGAACAAAATAACAAAAGTTGGGAGAAGAGGAAGAGGTCAGAATTTGTATTGCATAGGAATTTCATAGCCTATGCAGTTCAATAATCATGTCATGTCTTGTTGGTGAAGTCAGATAGTTTGGCCCTTAGGATAAGAAAAAACAACTGTTTCTTTTACTTTTTTTACTGTAAAGAGTATGCATCCTTATAATTTGTACTTATATTGCTATGTCATTTTGAGTCCTGAATTAAACAATATGTAGTCAGAGTTTCACAATTTGCTTTCTGGTTTCATCACCAGAGATTTTAGGGTTTTGGTGAAAGTAACCACTATCTTTCCAGGATACCAATAATCCCCTTAAAAACATTACAATCGCATTGTCGCTTTGTAGCAGATACATTTCATCAACATGTATAAACTTTTTTGGTTTGCAGTGGACACTTTCATAACTTTCATCAACATTGTTGTTATGTAATACACACATTTTGTCAACTTGTATCAACATTGTTGCTTTGCAATAGATACATTCCATCAACTTGTATCAACATTGTTGCTTCACAATAGATACATTCCATGAACTTGTATCAATAATTTTGCTTTACAATGGACGCATTTCATCAACTTGTATCAACATTGCTGCTTTGCAATAGATACATTCCATCAACTTGTATCAACATTGTTGCTTTACAGTGGACACATTTCATCAATTTGTATCAACACTGTTGCTTTGCAGTAGATACTTTCAATCAACTTTCATCAACATTGTTGTTATGTAATAGACAGATTCTGTCAACTTGGATCAATATTGCTGCTTTGCAATGGACACATTCCATCAGCTTCCACCAACATTGTTACTTTGTAATAGATGCATTCTATCAACTTGTATCAACAGTGTTGCTATGCAAGAGACATTTGATCAACTTGTATCAAGAATTTTGCTTTGCAATGGATGCATTTCATCAGCTTGTAACAAAAAATTTGCTTTGCAATAGATAATTTCCATCAACTTGTTTCAACATTGTTACTTTACAATGGACACATTTCATCAACTTGTATCAACAGTGCTGCTTTGCAATAGATACATTTCATCAACTTGTATCAACATTGTTGCCTTACAATGGATACATTTCATCAACTTGTATAAACATTTTTGTTTTGCAGTAATATATTTTATCAATTAATTTGTATCACTACTGTTGCTAGCTTTACAATACATGTAGTTACATTTCATCAACTTGTACCACTACTGTTGCTTTGCAATAGGTATTCTCATCAGCTTGTATCAGAATTGTTGCTTTGTAATAGATATTCATCAACTTGTATCAACATTGTTGCTTACAATAGATACTTTACATCTACTTGTATTGACATTGTTGCTTACAATAGATACTTTACATCTACTTGTATCGACATTGTTGCTTACAATAGATATTTTACATCTACTTGTATCGACATTGTTGCTTTCAACAACAATACATTCCAGTAAATATCTAACCATTCAACCATTTCAAACTGGTGTAAACTTTGATATTAATATTGTTACTTTTGGAGGGATTTAATTATTTCATAGATATAATGTAAGATGTAAGGAAATGTAAGATGATGGTTTTACTTAAATAATACTTTCTTTATATTTATAATGAGAGAAACATTTGAACCATGGAGAGGTTTGTGAAAAAAAACCCACCTTGCTACTCTTTCTAGTTTTAACATTTTTCATCACAATGTCTTTGTGAACGGTGCATCACATACAGTAATGTATTGTTAGGCTAGAATTGAGCCCTGTAACATCAGTGACATTACTATTCTTTCTCCAGTAATAATATTCCGTAATCTTCGCCATGACACAAAGGTGTGCAAAGAGGATAATTAATACTTTGGCGATTAGCGGCAGGCCAGATATATAATTAACTTCATGTTGATTTGTTTTATTGATGCGGCGAGAAAGGGGTAATTATCCCTGAAGTACACGCCCGAGTTGTGGCGAAGGTGATGGCAAGATAAGGATGCCAAAATACAAGGGATGATAAAAATTTTATGTGTAAAGTTTGTGAGGAAAAATAATCAAGAATGACATGGTTTAAAGATGAAATAAATCTTTGGGCGATCTTTGGTGACAATACAGAGGGGCAGGTTACTTTAGATTGCTCATGCTGGTTGAAGGCCAGAGACAGGATTTGAAAAGGGAACAAAAAGGAAGGATATCTAATCTGCTATGGGATATTGCCTGGGGTACAGAGGGAATCATGTTGCAGACATTCATGATATGCTTTATGATTTCTCCCAGATCTTACTGATAACTGTGTGTGAAGTTTGTGATTTGAACAGCATTTAAAAGGAACAGTGATACTTGAATCTCAAATTAAAACAAAATGGGTAAGGTAGTATTTAATCATCCCACAGAAATGCAAGGGCAGTACGTCTTTGATTGGAAGAATTTGTTTTTGGCGATGTTATGGGTGGGGGAGGGGGGGGGGAGACATTTTGAATGGGTGAATAAATGCTGGTATTGATATTGAAACATTTTTTTTAAGTTCTCAGAAGTTGTAACAGATTATGGACTGATGATATTTCAGTAACTAATTCACACTTGCAATATAAGGGATTAATATGGTAATAATATGGTAATAATATGGTAATAATATGGTCTGACGGTTAAAAAATTTCTCATTCAAAACTATTGATGTGATCAAATTAATTAGAATGGAATGTTGACAATTTGATACAATAACAGGATCTTATCTAATGTAATTTCTCTTAGGTGATCAAATTTATCAGACAGCCTTAATTATTATCAAACTTGAAGGCAGAATCTGGGTTCATACTTCATGTAAGGATCACGAGACAATGCTTAAAATAGCCAAGTCTGGGGACAACAACGTGTCTAGACCTGTGTCTTTTCAGCGACACAATGACCCAGACAATAGTTCCTACATGAAGGATCGACCAGGATCTGGGGGTGATTGAATGTTACAGGGTGATTGAATGTTAATAGGGTGATTGAATTGTAAGACTATTTACATGTATATAGGAATGAGACTTGGTGAATTATACCTTCATATTGATCAATGATCAGTCATGTAACATATATAATTAGGAGTCTGTAATGTATGTCTTTCTCATTACAAGACCATCTGTTATTAAATCTCGTGCCCTGTTCAGTGATTACAGCTGTATCTCTACCATGCAGTCTCGAGTACAGATCAGCTCTGTCGATTAGACAATAGAAAACTAAAGGAACTACATGTAATGAGAAAAGGTTGTCCTGGGGAACATCATGGTAATTCAATGTTTTTGACGTTACATGCTGATGAACCCTTCATAATGGGATGAGGACATTACGTCCATTAAATCAATTGGGATTAGCTTCAAATAGCCACCTCACTCTAAAAGACACTCCGAGATGTGGGTGGAAAAGGCTGTAATATAACCTTCACATCAAACCACATTGACCACAAACTTAATTAATTGACTTGTGTGACTCATCAGCTTCCTGTAATATTCATCAAGTTTTCACATCAAAATTAAAGGTGTAAAGAAAAGAAATGCCAAGTTTTGGGGGGAAAATTTACACACACTCGGGTTAAACTGAATTCATTAACCCAGGTGCCCTAATCTTCAGTATAGTCCTATAGCTACACTTCTTAGATTTATTAAAGGGAATTGAAATATTGGATTTTTTTATTTGATTTCTAATTCATGTTATGTTGTGATTTTCTTGGTAAACACCCCTGATAATGCCTGTGTATGCTGATCAGTAATTCACATATGTTCGTAGCTCACGAATCTTCATTCTTTGTAGAAAATAACGCATAATTGAAATTTTGTAAAGTGGTTTAAATCTACTTTATTTTTCCTTTGTTTCATTTGTCTCAAAGCGTTTTGAAAACTGGATTGGGTTTTTTTTCATCAGGAGACACGCTCAGAATAGAGGAATGTTATTTTTGCGGAGGAGTTTTGAGGCTAACCACAAAACCCCATTGTCCCACATCGCTAACTCGTTTATTGTGAACATCTCTCGCCTCGATGGAATAATGACATATGTGCAACTTTGTGTAACAGTTCCGATGAGCCAACCACGGGAGCTGCGGTTATTCAGCTCTGATCGCTATAGCTGGAGTGGCAACTTGATGACGGATGAGTGGACTGTCACCTGTAGGGCAGAAATCTCTCCATCATATTACAGCATTATATAGCTATATATAGCTCGATCCCACGATCGGGCCACCGTTCGGCCTGCAGCATTGTCATTGTCTTGGATTCCCCCTTCTGAAAGCACTCGTCCCAGGGCCGGTTATTTTGTTATTGTTTGTAAATGGAGTATAATATGTAGACACAGTTACATTTTTTAGTGAACGCCCTCATTATAGAGAATATGTATGCGCACAAGTGCTGAAGTGTGCCATGAACTATATTACTTGACAAAAACTTTCCAACTCACTGATTTCAATTAATGTAGGCTCACTGCATACAGATGACAGCAAACACGGCAAATTCAGAGATTCTGAAAAGATCCAAAATACCCCTTTGATACTCACTTTGACGGACTGTCATGAGACGTACATCTTAAGAACTCTAGATTGTTTTGTGATGAAAGTTCGAGGAAATGAAGTTGCATTTAAGGATACTAGCTGAGCCCTCCTACAGAAACCTTTGCACCCTCTAGAATTCGTCTTTATCAACTAAAACTATGCCTTATAGCTGTGATTATGTATATATTTTTTGAAAGCGCATTTCCTAAGGATTCCAAATAAATAAATTTGTTCACTGTGAATCTGTAGGTTGTGAAGACTTTGAAATTTAAAAAAAAAATGAGCCTTCAGTTTTAAATGGCTATTTTCAAAAAAGTATTAACTTACATCATCATTTCCTGTAGGAGACAACTCCAACAGGAAATCTGTGCCTCAGTTTTGACAATTTTGGTCTAGTTCTCAGTTATTTTATTGACGTTTAATTCAACTCCAAACTTCAAAACTGTGAGTTGCTCGATTTTGTAAAGAAATTTTAAATTAAATGTCAATAGAATGAGAACTAGACCAAAATTGATAATACCGAGACACAGATTTCCTGTTTGTTGTTTTCTACAGGAACTGATGAAGTAATTTAGTTATGATAAGTTAAAGACTTTTTTGAAAATAGAATTTAAAAAATTTGAATTAAATTTTAAATTAATTTTTTTTTTAAATCTGAATATCTTCACAACCTACTGGTTTACAGTGAACAAATTTATATATTTGCAATACTTAAGAAATGTGCTTTTCAAGAAATATATACATTACCATAGCTATAAGGCATACTTTTAGCTGTATGAGAGTACGTTCTAGAGGTATGTGTGTTAAAGTGTGTGGGGCTCAGTACCCTTAACATTGTAGTGTCTTCCTGAATTATTTTGCAGCAATATTTTAAGGAAGACACAAGGTGAAAAAAACAAACCTGTATATACCGACCATGCTTGGGACCAGAGTATAGTGTTGGTTTTGACAGGGAAACCTGTGTATACTGACCATGCTTGGGACCAGATTATAGTGTCGGTTTTGACAGGGAAACCTGTGTATACTGACTATGCTTGGGACCAGATTATAGTGTTGGTTTTGACAGGGAAACCTGTGTATACTGACCATGCTTGGGACCAGATTATAGTGTTGGTTTTGACAGGGTAACCTGTGTATACTGACCATGCTTGGGACCAGATTATAGTGTTGGTTTTGACAGGGAAACCTGTGTATACTGACCATGCTTGGGACCAGATTATAGTGTCGGTTTTGACAGGGAAACCTGTGTATACTGACCATGCTTGGGACCAGATTATAGTGTTGGTTTTGACAGGGAAACCTGTGTATACTGACCATGCTTGGGACCAGATTATAGTGTCGGTTTTGACAGGGAAACCTGTGTATACGGACTATGCTTGGGACCAGATTATAGTGTCGGTTTTGACAGGGAAACCTGTGTATACTGACTATGCTTGGGACCAGATTATAGTGTCGGTTTTGACAGGGAAACCTGTGTATACTGACTATGCTTGGGACCAGATTATAGTGTCGGTTTTGACAGGGAAACCTGTGTATACTGACTATGCTTAGGACCAGATTATAGTGTCGGTTTTGACAGGGAAACCCGTGTATACTGACCATGCTTGGGACCAGATTATAGTGTCGGTTTTGACAGGGAAACCCGTGTATACTGACCATGCTTGGGACCAGATTATAATGTCAGTTTTGATAGGGTTCTGGTTGATCAATGTTCAAAATACATTAAATTTAAGTATTGGGACCACGAATAAGGCCAGTATTTAGAGGTTGATTGCTAAATTTACCCTGGTGTCGGTTTTCACAGATTTCAGTTTCAATGTGTAATGAAATATTGCCAGGATGTCTTAATTATAGATAACAACAATTGGGTGCATCATTCTGGGTGTCAAACAAATTGTAGTTTGGTTAGAAATAAATGTAATCAATGTGTAGATCATCCAGAAATATAATATGTGGCCAGACACTCAGAATACATGATGGTTAAGATCTATGATATATCTTCACCCAGGTTTCTATTAATATCGTAGCGTTCCCCTTGGAGACATGTCACCAGAAACCAAAAATATAAACCCAGGCAGAATTCTGTCACTGGACAGCTCTTAAATGGTACTCTGGAGAATAGGGAAGTGTGCTTGGATAGCATTGAATGACACTTGTTCCCCTGGTCCAAACTGGACCATTGTCAGTCACGCTTTGTTGGCTGTATACCATTTCAAGAGCCTCACACCTTGGCGGAGGAAGAAGTCATTAGAAATTTAATTGGTCTGAGTTTGGGGAGTAAAAGTATTGTACGTCTACAAGTGTCCCCAACAGTTTTGTGCCCGAGTGGCCATTAGGTGCTGTATATATGATGGACACTAAAATGGGCATTGTTCTGGGATCTGTCACCTATTGGGGCCCACACCTTCAGCATCATCATCAGAATAGACAGTCTGTCAGATTTGCTGGTGATAATTGGATATTTTATGAACTTTTATTGTACTCCACCAAAACAAACAGAATCTTTTCAAAAGACCCTGATTTCTATAATTAATCAAGGGTTCTGTCGGGAGACTTTTCACGGTCTGTTTTTGAAATTTTGAATTCCTTCTGTCCCTGGTCCCTCCGCTGGTCCTTGTTTAGTCGCAGTATAGTTTATTACCAATGAACAGAAGGAGAAGTGGATGCTGGTGTTTTGTCTCCGGACTCACCTGCCTGGCCGGAGGTCAGAGGTTGGGTGACCTCAGCTGGCCAGGGGTCAGTGTATCACCATCCTGGTATTGTTAGTTAGTTCTAAGCACCACTGCCTTGTCTCAAGTGCCGGGTGCAGTGCCCAGTTCCCCTCCATCCCATAACAATACCCTTGGTCAAGACGGTATGGCATGAATACCTTCAAGGCTGCTGTGTCAGACTATAAGGTCATCTATACATGTGGCAGACAAGGCGTTTTTTGTCTATGGGAGATGCTTTGTCATCCACAGGGGATTTATCTGCCTGTGTTCCTTCCCAACTTCCCTTTGTAGTAGCGGTGAATTAGAATGCATGTGCTTGTTTCCTATGAGTGACCATTCGAAGGGGCTGTCCGTTTTGTCAACAGAGCGCGGCGGTTAAGTTGGGGATCTGGGAGAGGAACACATGTCTTCTCTATTGTCTAGTCACAGGTCTATTTAGGCAGCTCATGCCGATTCATTTTATTGCGTTTTACAGATCAGCGGACAACTCGATTTCATGGTAATTGTAAAAATTGTTTTTGCTAATTATAGACTCTGCAAATCTGAAACTCCCTTGGTGTCATATTTCCAAAATATGACCAAGAAGCGTGTGGCCAATGTGAGGAGAATATTCAAATCCCGTGAAATCTGAACATTTTGAATGTCTGCACGTAGAGCACATATGATATTATAATCTCCATTGAAATGAGACGTTATTAGATATATTCTGTGAGGTCAATTATCTTCTGATTTTTCCCCCATCCCCCGTGAAAAGCTAATTGATTTTTCCAAGCACTTCAGTCATAACTTACTCTATTGTTAAAGACTGACAGCTTACTTACTTCTGTGTGTTCATAATTATTGCTAAGAATAAGCTTTTCTTTATTTATATACATTGTAGTTAACTCGTAAACGTGTCCAACCAAAAGCGGGTTCAAATGCTTTAGAAACTCTCTTTCATGAAATTCCCCTGTGTTAACAATTGAGCCTTTGCTTATATGCTCGGTATATCAAGTTACCTATTGTGGAGGGGAATTATTAGCTGAAACGGAAAACTCAGGGGGTTTTCGGAAATATTCTTTGCCGTCAATTGTCCATGCATGACTGTTGCCCTGCGGACATCCCCAGAGATAAATCTACAGGCGACGTCTTCTTTCCCGTCCCGTTCACATAAAGAATAGTACTCATATATTCAAAAGGTCAAAATGGAGAAAGAGGAAAAAATTCAATTAGATCCACACTCCTCGACATTGACACAGAACGTGTCCATCTGAGGAGTGCATGCTGCGACAAAATATGAAATTATCACAGCTTGGTGACCGTATTATATCGAGATGACTGCACGACGGAATACGGGACCATTCGATATTATGAGACTCAAGTCCGACCGCCTGTCCGATAAATTTCTGTGTAACTGGGCATGTTCGTGGTGTTCGAATTCAGATCTGATCTCGATGATCTGTGTCTTTGTCAGCGATGTGAGAGGTCTAGCGTAAGAGTTGATTGTAGATGGCATGCTGTCACTGCAAAAGGCCACGTTCAGTGGTCCTTCGTCTTTTTTGTCCTTCCCTCCTACAGCAGTAAATAGCTTCCCATCAACAATAGATCTGGAGCTGATATCCTGCCCGGGCCAGTGCTCCCGATAAAAAATCTACCCTTTCCCTCGATGAGGTGTACCCATGCATATACAATCTCATGCCTGACCGTTACTTAAACGCCATGAAATTTAACTAATTTTCTACTCCGTTAAGTGACCCTAAATGCTTGTTTTTCTGGCCTTGCGCACACAAAGGCTCATGGATAATATCACAGTGTCTACATTGTGAATGCCTGATGTGGCTGTTTTTAATCCTTTCAAACTCGGCTGTATAAACCTTTACTCTGTAACATATTTTGTATCCATTATCAATTTATGGGCATTATTGGCTCTGAATGGTCCGTCCCTGAGCTCCACGTGCGAGGGTAAGGACAGTGGCATAGCCGTCAGCGATCTTTCCTGTATATATTTGCCCAAAATATTATTATTATGTCTCCCAGAACGTTTATCTGTTTACTTTGCAAGGCTTTTTACTATTAAGCATTGTCCAGTGTCAGTTTGCTCTGAAGAAACTTCCCTGCCGTGTTATTCTACCTATATAAATAGGCAGATGTTTGGGCTTCTCACAGGGATATATTTTATGAAATCGCTCTAGGTATAGAGACGGGGGGGGTAAAAATTAATATCTCAACTGGCTAAAGATTAAATACATATGGCTTTATGAGATGTTTGATGACCTGTCAATGACAGATTTCAGCCATAAATTTAGTTTCCTCTCCTAGAAAATATGGCTGTCAATATTGGGAGTATTTCATAAATGTTCAAAATGAAAAGTATTCATCATTCGCATGCATTTGATATGTATGTGTGTATGTATTAACTGCATGGTCTCACTTCATGCATCATTCAGTTAACATTGAGTTCTTATTTTTCTACAGTATACAGTGCCTTGAGTGTCCTGGGCAGGCCTCACTTAATTTGTGGGACACTTTGACCCATTTTGTAGGATCAGGTCAATGAAGCTATTATGTAATCATCTTCATGACATGGTGATCTTTACCTTTTCTTCTGTAAGTCACTGGGGTCAGCTACCAGAAATTATTCTGTACACAAGACTATAGTGATCTTGGCCCATTTCCCAAATTTATTAGGTCCATGAGAGCTAGGGGATGGATGCACCAACATATAGGCATAAAGTTTGTATGTCAGATTTCTCCTGAGTGATCATGAGTCAAACTGAGGGTTACCAGAGGTCTCATATTTGTAGTTGAGTGACCTTGACCTATTTCCCAAGGTCACTCACTCAGAGTATAGTTTTGAAGATTGTATGAATATTTCTTTTGATTGAAGGATCACCTGTATAGGTTTACCAAATTGTGACCAGACTGATGTGGTCAGTTCAGTTTTGTATTTGGTGACCTTGACCTATTTCCAAAGGTCACTCAGAGTATAGTTTTAAAAATTGTATAGATTTTTCTCTTGATTGAAGGATCACCTGTATAGGTTTATCAAATGGATACCAGACTGATGTTAGTCAGTTCAGTTTTGTAGTTGGTTTTCCTTGACCTATTTTCCAAGGTCACTCATTCAGAGTATAGTTTTGAAGATTGTACGGATATTTCTCTTGACCGAAGGATCATCTGTATAACTTTATCAAGTTGATGCCATACCGATGATGTCAGTTCAGGTTTGTAGATGACTGATCTTGACCTAGTTTCCAAGATCTTGTGAGGTGATGTTCCAAGATTGATAACAATATACATAGGCAACAGAGTTGAATTAAAATATTTGAAATTATATATGGTACATGTACCAGTATAGACAAAAATAATGTCGGCTCACCAGCATGGTTGGTTTTCTCAAAATATATTTATCAAGCTTTCTTTATTGTTTTATACATCATATCATACTGGAAATATCTCAGACAGAAATTTGAAGAAATACAACAGCTAGCCACAGGAATGAAAGAAAAAAATGTATAAATAATGAAATATTTATTCTGACTGCCGTAAGGAAGCCCGCTTAATATAGGAAGACTGGTTGTTCATATTATAATATCTTCACTGCACTGTCGATTAACCTGAATAGATGCATTATAATGCCATTACGAAAGGCGAGCAAGCAGCTTAAAGAGCAGAATGGCAGACAAATGTGCAGGTCTACCCAGAAGTGTCTTTAAGCTTGAAGTGTTACCACATATAATCCCTGCGGTAATAGGTCCATTGAGGCTATGCCGAGTCCCCATTCCCTCATTATACCACAACAAATCTTCAGTGGAAAAACAATGGCAGTATACCCTGCAGCAGAGTTTCAGTAGAATTTCAAGAGACATTTACAGCAACCTTTCAGTATGTGCTGTCAGGGTCATGTCCAGGACCATTTTGATAGAGTAGTCCTGGCATATACCCGAAGAACCCAAATAAGCTATAGTCCCTAGGTCAATCACAGCTTGAAATTTTACTTCAATTATATAAAATTCCTATGAAGTACATGTAGGCTACCATCCGCGAATTATCCAGTACCAGTAGTCCGCGAGTGAGTGAGTGAGTCCATCTGAATCCTTTCGTCGGCAAAATAAGGAGAACCATTGACATTATAACCTTGATTTTTTGCATGAAGATACATAAGGGGACTGTTACCAGCAAGTTCTGAGCTGACCTACTTTTGATGAAAATTTCTGGTGATTTTTGATGAAAATCACTGGTGATTCTTAATATAGGCAGGATTTCAACTTGGGGCGGGGCGATTTCCAAGAGTTCAGTGCGTGTCGGAGTCCTAATGCCCACCCTACTTCGTAGGTCCTGTGATGTTAGTCACACTGCCATGCTTGTATTCTGTAATGCATTCTATGTAAGCTGAGTATATAGTATTAGAAGTATATAGTATTAGAAGGATTGCTAACTTCATTCTATTAAGGTTCTACCAAATACCTTCTGTACACTTTGCATGAAAACCTATAGAGAAGCAGTGTAAAGAACAAGTTGATATTTTTCTCCACCAAAAATGACATTAAATTGGATGATTTAACACAATAAAACAGATGTGGCAAAAAATGTATCGAAGCTGTAACCTCTGACCTGTGATGTCAGAGTCTGGTTACCATCACGGCATACTATAATATTGACCAGTTCGTTGAGTCGGACATCCTATTGTGACGTGAGTTTCACAACAATTGTGTATGATGACATCATCATGACGTCGACAAAGGCATCACATTTTAGCTTTGTGATGTTGTTGGCATTACTATGGAAATGTCACTTAGAATTAATATTTGCTACAATTGCTACGCACCATCGTAATGAGAGTCAATGGGTCAGCAGGTCACGGCCTTCACCGTTTTCACACAGGCATGATATTTGAGGGTTTCCAACTTTGTTTTTTTTAAACTTATACTATTTCCAAAAATAGTAAACCACTCAAATGTCAAATATATCCTCTTACAACAATTTAGCATCCAAAAAGTATAGAGTACCAATGGGTAGAAGCTTTAAGGGCCTTTGTTAGCTTTCAGACACAAGAAAGTTGGTGGTAAAGCCCCCTAAATAACAGTCTTATATTGAAGTACTGCTTGAAAAAGAGCATACAGTAATTCTGAACTTTGGTTTTGGAGAACAATAAGGACAACAACAAAAAAATGTATCATGGCCTGTAAGACTGCACTATAGATATGCTGCAGTTATAATACTGCAGCTTAATGAACTATTTTTACTTTAACAGTTACAATGTATATTCATATATCTGTGATACAGCTATATCTCACGAAAATTTCAGTAAAATTGGAAAGTGATATTTGATTCAAATTTCACCCATATGAACTGAAATTTTACCAAAATTTTCATTGAAATCCATCAAAATTTCACAGCTATACACTGCAGATCTGCTGATCATGATGCAATGCTACATAAAATGTACTGAAACTACATGTATGCTATTCTAATACTGCAATAACAGTTGTTGCAGCATTATAGCAGTTTGCACAATGACTGCAGATCCGCTGACTGTATCACCTTAATGACAACATTTCAATCATGATGAAGTTTCTAGTTGCTTGTGTACTGGTTCTGTATGAAACTGCCATACCAGTACTCAATGTAGGCTGGCAAATATCAGTTGACCTATCACAATCAGCTCTGACATACAATGTATTTTGATGAAGTTTGTATTAAGTATTTATGTTACCAACAGTGAATGTAATCAACAGTGATCAAATCATGAAGCATTTGATTAGCCCAGATATTCTTCATTTGGCCACATTGATCAGGGGCTGGTTATAAATATTTCAGGTAATGGCCGGTTGAGACATCATTGTGTACTCAGGTGTGGGACATTAATTAGGTGGGTTACCATTTAATGTAAGATAACATGAACGCTGATTCACCTTCGTCTCTCAACAGATATATGTAGATTTCTCTACACTCTAACAATGTTTGTATTGGAATGAGGACCAGATTTGTTTCTAGCTGCATGAAACAAGTGAAATGAGCGAAATGTGCTTCCTTCCAAAAGTGGTCAAAGTCATAGCACTCCAAAACTTAATCTGACTTGTCTGAACTATACTTTGTGTTCTGTTTCACTCAGATCTACTCATAACTGTGAAGGAGTTATTCCAAAGATGCCTATGGAATTTAGGTCAATCAGTCAAAGTTCAAGGTCATTGTACTCCTTAACTGAACTTAGTCTTGTTTCCATCCCAATTCATTCCAAAGTCCCATTGGTCAAATTGAAATTCAGAACAATTGGCATCAAAGAACTTCATTTTGTTTCTTCAATTTCTTACCCATTAACACATTTACATGGCCTTGTGTCTACTTGGGAACAAAGATAGATTTGGCAAGAAGAGTTGTTTTCCCCCTTCCCATATTTTTATGTTCTATGAGAGATGAAGATTATCAGAAGCTAGGTGTCATATGCATGGCTTCGAATATCCACAACTTGGGCATTTATAGAACAACAAATTTTCCAGTCACTTGAGGCTCAGATTTTCACATCAAGACTATGAAATGTGTTACTGACAAGTCTATGGATACATTAACATATCTGAATTATTTCTGGTTCAATATTCTGTTGAATATATATATATACATGAATGTAGATTAATTAGATGCACGACAAGGAAGCCATTTGGTGCATCAGAAAATATAATTAATTATTTATTTGGCCAGAGAATCCGTTGCAATTAATATCAACAAAATAACATTACAGTGTATGTGTGGTTATAGCGTGACCACACTATAGCCAAGGTTCTGACCAGGGTATAACCAGAATGGAGCACCACGTTTAATTACCTGTAATTTACCTGGCTTTGTTATCTCACCTGAGCCCACAGGATCAGATCTGATTAACGAGCTCTCGTCCGTGCAAATGCAATTAGATCAGGTTATTTATCCCGCAACTGACTGGCCCACGGTCTGCATGTACAACAGGGTGCATGCGATAAAGACATCATCAATCAAAAGTTAGAATTACCTCCTTGGTTTTAATTAAGTATAATCAATTAAGTTGGGCAAATTATATCACCTAGTATCAGGACGCTTATCTCCATTCATTGATCTTATCAATCTAATATAGTATGATGTTTGTCTTTATCACTGCTTGTCAGAGCTTTGTTCTGGTATAAAACAGAATGCCTTGTTTTTCTAGCAGCTAATCTATTTGTAACTTGAAACAGTTAATCTTTAATCCACTTCAGTAAATCTATTCCACTCTCTACAGATTGGGGTTATAACAACTGCAAAAGCAATAAAATTAATAAGCATCGATGAATCCTACTGATTTTCAGATTACCGGAATACATACGTGTGGTATAGCTAGTGGCCGTGTTTTTTCTTCAATCATATGACCATATTTGAAGAGGTAAAGAGCGTGGAAAAGAGACATGGTCCAGTCAACCTACTGTATGCTCTTTGATCTGGCAGAATTGTTCATATATACATTAAATATTCATATTCAGTCAAGATTTTCTGGTCATGTATTAATTTACCTGGCAGAAATGAATGGTAAACCACATGAAAGCTTCATGTAGTAGATGCTTTACCTAGATAGCATTCACAGATAATCAATCTGCACCTTGTCACATGCCAGGGAATTCTTTATTCTGAAATAATAAACCAATCATTAGGAAATGCCAGGTACATTAGATTATTCAGGGAGCCAGTTAGAAATTTTGAAAAAATAATAATGAATTTATGTCTTATATATCTACCATGTATTCAGTTTGTAGCACATCATCATCACTTTTACTTTTACTGACCCAATGTTAGTAATGTTCAGTGTTTGAACTATTAGAGGGTTTACTGTAATTTTGCAATTACCATGAACTGAATCATTCATCAGTAACAGGGATGGTCCTTTAAGAAATGAAACACCTAGAGTGGCTGTAGGCAATTAACCACAGAATTGGTCAGTCTGGCCCTTATCATTATGTGAAAACTGCAGCTAGTAGGGTTAATGTATCACATTCCATTTCACCACTTCCTGTCTTCAAATAAAAAAAGGGTGTCAGGGATAGGCAGTCTTTTCATGGTCATTGTACAGGAAACAGAGCTGGGGATAATATTGCTGGTGATGACAGCTCATATACTAGTGTGAATGGGGTAGTTTTAATGGGTCAAGGCTCATGAACTTTGCATCTGTCAATCAGCTACATATTTGTTGAACCTAATAAAAATTGTATTGATGATAGGTACAATCTATAGTTGTATATTGATGATAGGTACAATCTATAGTTGTATATTGATGATAGGTACAATCTATAGTTGTATATTGATGATAGGTACAATCTATAGTTGTATATTGATGATAGGTACAATCTATAGTTGTCCATGTCAGGTTTAAACTCTAATAATTATATCAGAGGACCTGCAAATTTCTGTGGAAATAAAATGCACGGTAATCCCTCCCTTTATAATTCAATCACAGGAAGTGAAATTTCCCACCATAAACTCAGGGTGTTAAAATTTATTAAAGCAGGAAATTGACAAAATGGTTCAAAATCATGCATATATTAATTATTTCTTTATTTCAGTTACATTGTGTTTGAGAGGGTGATCAAATTTATTGAAGTTTTGTCCAAAAAATTGTGGGAGATGAATATTGATTGGGGTATTGAATTAATAGAGGATTTACCACAGGTGATCAAATGTATTGGAGTAGAAAGTTGACCAAATGGTAAAAAAAATACACATTTTGTTTGTAGATTTAAGATTAAATCTACATGTACATATATAATATATCAAAATATGTAATTCACGTTTACTGGATGGTTGTATTAGGCTAGCATGATCGAAACCCCTAATTTATGGATGGTGAAATGTTAGTTGTTAGACCATGTCCCCTAAGACGACAGTGTAGTTGAGTTGGAAGGAAATATGATTCTGCTACAGGAATATCTAGAAGAGTAGACACTGGATGGTGTTTTCCTGTAATCATGATGGAGCCTATACAAGTCTCAAAAATCTAAATTTGAACTGTTTTACAGTTAATTTCCGAATGCAAAATCATTTGAAGTTTAAACTTGTGTCACACACTTAAAAATAAGGTGGGAACTTACTCCCGAAGTGTTGAAATAACTCTTTAAGTTCATAAACAGTGAATGCTCGTTCAAGTATGGTCGCTAATTTGGACACCATTAAAGGGTTATTTCAACACTTTAGTTAAAAGCCTACAACAAATTTACAAATGTAATTGACACTTGCAGTGATTTGCAAAAATGACATTTGATCCATTATTTGAAAAGAACAAGATTTCCAAAATAAATCTCATGATATCCTTTCTCAGATACTTTATACAGATCACTCGAAAAATGTTAGAGAAAAAATCTTGTTAATTTTTGCATCCATTCCTTGTGGTGAACTTTATACAGATCACTGGAAAAATGTTAGAGAAAAAATCTTGTTAATTTTTGCATCCATTCCTTGTGGTGAGCCATGTCCCCTACTGTATTTAATTTTTGGGAGTGGAACAAAAAAGTCATTCCGTCTAAGAACACCCTTCCTTAAATAGTTGTCTTGCATGTCATCTGTAAACCTCATATTTTGGTATGAGTAATGTGGTGGAACCAGATGGAGAAATGTACTGCTATAGACTTTAGGGAAATGATAAAAATGTGTGATATTTGGAATGTTAAAATTCACACTGTTGTGTAATTGGTAGTGAAGTTCACTTTTCAATTTAATATTTCGGGACTTACTTTCATACCATATGGCTATTCCAAAATGCTTTGGACCATCATTTTCATCTTCCTTCTAAATGGTATTTTTATTGCCACAGTTGACATCATTTTGACCCAGGTTTTGCCCTTTAGGAGCCTCATGTATCAACAGTAGACAAATAATGAGAGAATAATGACTTAGAAGTGCAGGAAGATAAACATAGGGGCCAAAAATGTATAAAAGCTGGTATGAATTACTGTTGAGGGTACAGAATGTCTCTGTTGATTGACACTTCTTATCAGCTGCCAAACTAGACCATCAACCTTGAACTTGGGTGTTCCAGGGGGGCATTAGGTGCATTACTTATCATATAGACATCATGAAAGACAGGGACTGTAGTCTTTTGCATGTTAGGTGGTCTATAAACAGTAGGTTTAAGAGTTTTTCAGGGAGCACTCAGTGGAGGATCAGACATTGAGGTATATTTTTCATAATAATGTATTGGTACTGAACTGGGATGAAAATATGGATGATTTTTAACAGTTTAGAGATTGTAACTTTTTTCTGCCAAGACATGGCGCCATATCATATGGTGGCATATTGTTGGCCCATATTGTTATGTCCACCTGTCATATCTCTCAAATGTGGTCAAAAGAAATGATCTTGATAGTGCATATAAGTTATTTTTTTTAGTTTGTCTATATATAGAAAGTCGCTGTTGTACGAGTTGACAGCAAATGCTCTAATTTTATCTCGAAAAGAACATTTTCTCACCTAAAAATATCATAAAGATCAAATTTATCAGAATGGAAAGTTGATGAATATATATGTGTATAATAAGGTTCAGGAGCTAGTTGATCAGATTTGATTTCAATGACTGATCAAAGCAGAATGTGGTGATTGATTGGTTGAATAGATTGATTGAATTATTAAAATGAGTTAATAAAAGAAGTTACCGTATTTCTTCTTATTTTTCAAACAGCATTATCAGACTTGGAAGCAGAAAAAATCCATCTTTATGTCAACTGAGGCTAAATACTGTGGCATGAATATATTATTTATCCCCAAAACTGCAATGGTAGATAGTGAAATTTGTAGAATGTTTCCAAAATTTCTCTCGACAGTAGCCTGAAGTTGAGTTTTGTCGTCTGAATAATCAGAAAAAATAGGGTATTTTAACACAACTGAGAAACAATGAGCAAATCATTAAAAAAAAACAATTGTCCAATTCAGAAAACATTCAGTTTAATAAAACATGGTGAGCATAGTCCTTTTGATACTGGCTCACAGCATATATACGTTTCAAAATGTTCTAATAGCCTTCTTGTTAGTCTCTTCAACATGTAGGACACTCAAGGCTAGCTAGGTCTTCATAAGTTTTGAAGAACAGTGATTTCTCTGAAACCCGGGTAGCCTATTTCTTGTTTCACATCTGCTGAACTATCTGTCATGCAAGGCCAATTTGCTGTTTCAACTGAAAGAAAAAATAAATAAAAAAATAAAAAATAAAAATACACCCCTAGTGTCCAGTTTGGGAGAAATAAATTTCCAAGAACTTTTTTGTTATTTCTTGTACCTTTATATTCACCCAGGTGTCTATGTTAGCCTGTGGTAACATACAGTTGTCCACTCTTAGAAAAAGTTCTTTGAGAGACATTCCAGATTTTTTTCCAAGATTTTTTTTTTTCTTTGGGGTCAGAAAGTGACAGAGACTTCTTCAGGATAGCTATGGAATCAGGACGAGTGACTGGATGTGGAACAACAACTTGACAATGGCATTGAAGACTCGTTAGGGGCCTCATGCAGGAACATGAAATGAATATTAACATAATAATGTTAGTCTATCTGTCATCACTAAAATGCACAAAACAAAACTCCCCACTGTAGGCACTCATATGTATATGTGACTATTCATAGAGAAAACCTGGCCTGGATATTTCTTTGTTCAGATTTATAACACCATGCAGTTATATTCCTGATTCAGATAAACATTGGAAAAATATTATTTGAATAAGAAAGTGAATATTTTGAGTTTCGGGGCTGATTAACCTCACACATATGCCGAATTGTAGGCTCATATTTGCTCTTTCACTATCTGAATGACAGGTTTATGCTCATAGTTGTAACAAATCCTTCAGCCATTATAGGAGGTAGTAACTTAATTGCCACCTATTCTAATCAAATATCCATTGAATCGATACCACTTTCTTCTTGAATCAATAATGAACTTTCATCCCCATGGAATGAACTTTGATCCCAATGGATCTCCCTTCAGTTTGAAGGAGAATTGTTTTGGCTTTGTTTTCAACACCTCATTGCCCAATAATACCCCCTCCACATCATTTCCCTGAACTACCCCCAGACTGCCCCACCTTTTCTTGAACCCTGATTATCGATCTTGGCCATGCCCTGGCTGTCTGGAGTTCAGACGATATTTTTACGGCACTTATCCATTGACTGGCTAAGTTAGGTCCAAGGAGATAAGCATGCCTGTATTGATCAGAACCGGAGCTCTTGGGTTAAACACTCGACTAGGTGGGACCTAGGATGACCCTTAGTGTCAAGAGGTTTCTCAGCCCCTTTCAGACTTTTTTCAACCCTTCAAAGAAGAAATCCTCAGAAGTCCAGGTGTGTGGTGTTGAGAGGTATTGTTTCGTGATTTTGTCGTAAAACAGTGGAATTGTTAGTGGTCGGAGAGTCCCCGAACGTGGCGTCCATTCGGACTTTCTGTTGTTGTCATTTGTTTCAAATGAGCTTTGCGCTGAGGAGCGGGGAGAAAGCTTAATGCCCTGTGACTGTGGTCAGGTCTCGGGCAGGCAAAGACAATCGCCCGTCCGATGCTGTGGACTGACTCGGAACCCCCAGCCCCTGATTATTGTGTCCATCTGTCCGCTCACATGACCCAGGTGACCTTGGCCAGGGAAATCAATTCTCATCTAAAAATTTAATAAAAACAGTTGCATTTGGAGAAAAAAAAACGTGACCCCAGCTCTCGGACGGGAAGCATTTGGTAGTTTACAACACGCATGACATGATAATTAGATTGGCGTTCCCTGGACTGGGATCAATTGTGGACAGTCGATCAGTACAATGAGCAAACTAGGAAATGAAGTCCATTCCTACAATGCTGGCGTGTCCGTCATGACAGTGGGACGCGTGCGGCCATTGTCCTCGTACAGACCATGTACACATCCCGACTAACACGCCACGTTCCCTATTGTGTCCAAACAAACATGGATAAGTTTCATTGTAAATAAACTTGTACTTTTAGGGCATTAGGTTTAGCTCTGGCTGCAGTTCTTATTCTATTATAGTTTTATTCCCTCGTGCGTACCATCTCTAGAATCAACAAACAGCTAATATTAAACTACTGGTAAAATCGAATCACGGCATAATTATTGATGCATGAGGCACTCATGGGAAAGGGTTGTATCGGCGTGGATATATGTGCTTCTCAATTTCCTCCAATTTCCTTACTTTTTATGATAGAAACATATATTTTAGAAACTAATGCATGCATAATTTCTCCACTGTACACTCGACTACTGGAAAGAAAAGAAATTGCCAATTTTTTTCCGGTTAAAATTTATATTCTTTGTCTAAATATCAAATATTAGGAAATATAAATAAGTCATATCTCAGAAAATAGTTTTCTTTCATAATTCCAATTTTTGCCAATATCATAATTTCTTTATCATTGAAGAAATTACTATCATTAATTACAATGTTACTATCACTTCAGTTGGTGTTTCAAACAAACAATTGTTTGAGCAGAAACTTAAATTATTGTCAACTGAATTAGAGATTTCAACCTGATGAAACTGAAAAACTTAAATTCCAGAAAGAAAAATTTTGAATTAATACCTGGCCTGGAATCTGCTGCAATATGAAACCAAACTTAGCTGATCTAGTAAGTAAAGGTCATTTAGTGCAAACCTGTTGGTCAGTTACCATACAATGACCCCGAAAGGTCTTTGAATATAATATCACACTGAACTTCACTTTAGAAAATGAAAGCAATTGTTGTCCCAAACTAGACTCTCCGTAGCTGTTTATTTATTGTCACAGTTTCATTGTTGGTACCTGTTTTGAAAAGAAGGTCTAGTCTCCCCCAAACACTGCAGTTTAATTATGTGCACCCCTAGCTGTAAATGTACCATGCGTGGGTGTAAATAAACTATCCTATTCTTTTCTAGCTAAATCTCTCAATGAATACTACACGATGAGTAGACTGTGTGGGTGACCCCCTCCATGCACAACTATCATCTATTCAATTGTTGGGGTAACAGTTTCACAACTTATAAATGGACTTAAATTTAGGAGAATACCTGGCAAGAAAATGGAAAGCCAAGAAATCTTTTGGAGATTATACCCATTTAGGGTAAAAGTATCACCTTAATTCTGTTATAAAAGTCTTTGAATAGGGAAAAATTACCATGAATCACATTGTATATACACTGGACCCACTTTTATAGGTTAGGCATTAGACCATTCACTTTTACCGCATTCTTCCTAAAAAGTTACACTTTCTTAAAGTTGCCTTTAATTTATTTAATTATTAATATTATCATTATTAATATTATTATTATTATTTATTTTAATTTATTAATTTATTTGTCATATTTTAAAACAGTAGACCTGTCAGTGCTGAAGCGCGGTTCTGCCTAGGTCTGCTGATATATAACAGTAACAATACATAATAAATTCAATATAAACCTTCAATAAATCACATTATATAAATAGACTGATAAGACTTTTGGATAATTATATTAAAAATGTACTCAATATAAACAGTTATAAAATATATACTTACATCATATAAAAATCGTGTTATATAAATAGACAGATAAGAATTTTGGATAATTATATTAAAATATACTCAAAAATTATAAACAGTTGTAAAATATGTAGTTACATTGTATAAATCACATTTTGGAAATTTATGGGCTAAATATAAGAAATACTAGGATTATATATATACAAGCTAAAAGTAGAATGGCTCAGTCATGTTCATGAACAGGATTTAAAACTTGGCTTTCTGATATATAATAAACTCAGACCATTAGTATTTCTCTGAACAAAACCTAATTGCACAAACTGGAAAATATTATACCAACAAAATTACCCTATTTCTGAAGAAAAAATAGATAGAGCTATCCTGTAACAAAGATGTACAATGGATTGACCCAGACTTAAATTTCTTGACCATTCCAGCACAGTAGGGCTTCTTAATTATAAATTTCCTGTGTTTGTGCTCTTGGTGAAGGAGTGGCAATGTAAAGACTTCAATCAAACCAGGGCGACAAACTGTTTGACAAACTGTCTGGACAATTATGGTCCTGTGTTGTGTTCTTTCTATCACTCCTGCTGTGAATTTGATTTTTTAAGGTAGGCCATGGGCGAACTGCAAACATTAAAGGCAAATATTTAGTCAGAGGATATTGAAGAAAATAAGTGGTCAGTACTATCCATTAGTTGTGGTCGTAGACATGATATTATATAGAAGATTAATCCTGCAGAAGTTATCTAGTTGTTTTTCTTCTTAAATTATAATTGATAGTTCATTTGTTATTTAGTTCCCTATAACTTTAAAAACAGCTCCACTGATTTCTTTCATATATTTTTTTATTATTTCAATAGAAAGTCCACAAGGTCTAGTACAACTTGACAGCTTGCAAGAATATCTGATTTATAAAAAGTATATTTTTACATGTACAGTTTCACAGTTCATATTCACAATTATGCATGTAAAAATTATTCTCTGATATCTGAACATCCTCTCAAGGTCACTCCATCCCTCCATGACTTTTGAATGCATCCCCCATTTTTGCATGTGGGGAGAGGGGTTACTGTAGGTTTAGCGACTCCCCAAACCCCATTTCCATCTATGCATTTCATGGAAATAAAAACACTCTTTAATTCAATGGACACAAATTACAATGGTGCCTTAATGTGACTTTTTCGATAAGAAAAATGCTTGAACTTTATTAAGTTCGATTTATGTTTCTAAAATGGAGGTTATTATATTATTGGTAGGGGTATACTCGGTATAACTGATGACCCAAGAAATGTCCTTGAGATTTGATGCTTATACCGCCTCCATCATTCCCTCATCTAAGATTGTTTCACAGTAGGAATCAAAACAATGGAATCGGTAAATATATCCGTTGGTGATCCAAGAAGAAAGGGTCAATTTAATTTCAGCTTCTCTGACAACGTTTTACAAATTTTGGTAAAACATTTCCTTATAAAATTAAATCGTTAATTATACATATAAATATGAATATTATTTTGTGATTTATTTGACTCTTAGCTGACCCATGGAATGCCCTGAAGGCTTGACCCTCCCCCTCCATGATTTTCTTTCCCCTTAAGGATTTTTAACAATGAATGAAGAAAACAATGGTATCTAAATATACAGGACATTTTGGAAGCATGATAATAAGGGTCATGTAAATTCATCACCTGCTTCATGCTAACTCCTCCTCCTAATTAGTGGCTTAAGGATGGTCCATTTAAATCAATTATGAAAATATATTAAGTTTATAAATAAACAAATAACACTCTAATCACTTACTGGAATAAAGAAAAGTGATAGAAAGAAGTAGGCATGTAAGTTTGAGATAATTCGATCCACAGCATTGTTCTTAAAATGCTTAATTCAAATTAACTGATACATTTTCGAGAAGTATGGTGAATTCAATAACACAGTGTGTGACAAAGCAATATTGGGAATCACTCTGCAGGCAGGCAAACTATTTAAAGTGGACACTTGACCGCTTGGGGTTCATTTCGGCTATTAGTGTTCATCGTATTGCCCATTCAGAAACAAATGTCACAGTGGGGCTTTCCTTTTTTTTATTGAAAAGGCAAGTTAATGTTCCTATGTGAAGGCAGCGGTCAGATGGCTTTGATGGTGGGCGCGACGTTAAGCTCTTTTGTTTTCCTCTGAAGATAATAATTCTTCTGACAAAAGCGGCTGAAACAAGGACCTTGCAGGTCCACAGCCAAGAGACGTCCAAACTACTCCGGATGACATAGGGGCTGTTTTACTAATTGTCACCAGATCATTTCAATTAATAGGGAGATTCACTGAGACCCTATTATCCCTCTGCTACCATAAAAACTGCAGGGGGGCGACAAAAAAAAGCAATATTCATTGATATCCAACTGCAAATATATGAAAGTAGAAGTGGTCAGAGCGTGCTAGCGGGTCGCCCGACTTGACGTGTAGTGTATTTGTTGTCTGCCGCCGGACCGTGCGAGGGGCATGCGAGGGAGGATAATGGTAGATATTTGTGCTGGGCAAGCAAGCACAGGGGGCAGAAGAGTCTTCTATAGATCATGATCATTGGCTCGGAAAGGGAATTTATAATGGCCTTCAGCCAGTTTAATGGCTTTTGGACATCACACTGCGTCGAAGACTGAAATCATTCAGAGTGATTATTTGTAGGTAACAAGGTAGAAATAATGGGGTAATTCAGTCGAGGATTTCATACTCGAGCAAAAGACCAGCATTTCTTCTTCTTTTTTTCAATAAATGATGGGCACTTAAGTATATGTGAGGACGGCACATGCGGGTGTGACTCCAGTACATGGTATCACACGCGTGCCCAGGGTAGATAACAACGTAGGCAGACACAGTTCGACACGATGTCCCCGAAACATGCGAAAGGTGCATTGTTGATATGTCAGTCATATGATTGGGTTTGTAAAAGGAAAGCCAAATTGCCGTGTAAGATAAACATGCTCTTGATGTTCTGTAGAAAAAAAAATAATTAAAAGGAAAGCATTTAATAATAAAAATAAAAGTATATTTTTGATTTAATGATAGTTATATCCTCTGGTCACTCAGGTTATAATGACTTGAGCAGCCAAATGTAGGCAAGGTGAGAAATGAAATCAAATTAATGCCACATCCACAGAATGGTGTAAAATAACAAAGAAATTGCTTGCCATAATGGTGCAGAAAAGAATTCTTAAATTACTCAGAGCATCATGTTTGTGAAAATAAAAAAAATAAAAAAATAAGGGCAAGAGCGAGAGAACCATTAACACATTTTTGTCAAATTATAGTAATTAAACTTTAAATATATTGTGCGTTGAATTACATGTATGATTGTGTCACTGTGTTAAGAGGTCAACTTTAATGTGAAGAAATTTTATGGATTATGGCTGGTCCAAATAATCGGCCAACAACATGATAATCATATTATTAGGTATAATCTTATTTATCTTATTACCTACAGGTGTTGACATGGTAATACTTGGCTAAAATATAGACCTATAATTTACAATGGAATAGAGGGTGGGTAACTAGCTTGATAATTACTGTAATCACCTTTTCATGGCATGACCTATATTTCTCCTAAAACACCTGTTTTCTGCTATGCATGTGGATAAGGCCATGAATGTTTTTTTTTGTTTTTTTTTGTTTTTGGGGGGGGGGGGGTGATTCACAGATTTTTATAGGAGGGAAAACAGTTTAAAGTAAAAAAAAATCCAGGGTATGGTATAAATGTAGTTAACATCAGTCACATCAGTTGTATGTATATTCATTGCTTTTTATCAGAAACATTTCCAAACCAGATCCATTTCATGAACGGAAGCAATTTCTCATGAAGATCAATCAAATATTTCATTGGCTTACCCTTACAGTTAGTTTACCCTTTCAAGAAGTTATTTTGGTAACATCAATGTAGTTTTTTTTTAAAAAAGAAAAAAGTTGCAATGGAAACATACTGGGTTGGAGGAGAAAAAATGTTTTTTTAATTCCTAAAAAATATAGACAGGAGGGATCCATATGGACCAACAAATAGAAAACAAATGGCCTAATCGTGGCTTAACCGAGAATTGTAAGTCAAAAGTTAAAAAAAAATGTAGGTCAATGTGTACCACCTCGGAGTCAATTATTGCTCAAGCTGCTATTTCATAATGTGAGTTAAAATGTATGGTATTATGAGTTAGTATCTTGTAATAATGACCTAGGTAGATGCATGTATTCATATTTATCTCATAATTATTAATCTCATTATTATCACATAGCTCTGGTCAGCATGTCATAAAGGTGTGGGGGCGATGTGGAGAGTTGTGTGGTGTGGAGAGTTGTGCAGTGTGGAGAGTTGTGTGGTGTGGAGAGTTGTGCAGTGTGGAGAGTTGTGTGGTGTGGAGAGTTGTGTGGTGTGGAGAGTTGTGCAGTGTGGAGAGTTGTGCGGTGTAGAGAGTTGTGTGGTGTGGAGAGTTGTGCGGTGTAGAGAGTTGTGCAGTGTGGAGAGTTGTGTGGTGTAATCCTTTTAACATTGTTATACAAACAACAGTGCATCATGGGATTAAATTGGAGAATTTACTTGGGTAATTCAAATTTTCAAAATGAAAGTCCAGGTCAGTTGAGAAAATTGGAAGAAAATCCAGGCAATGATAGAGTTTCTGTAAAGGTCCATTGGAATCTTCTCACTTAAATTAATTAAAAAGTTAAAGGTATATAGTCAGTGTATATACCATCTTCTCTAGCCAAGTCGACATGTACATTGCCTTGGCATACTTCTCCAGTGAAGTTAGAACGTGAATCCTCATCGATGAGTGGGATGCAGAGACGGCTTGCTGCATCCAATCTGAATGCGCGTTATAGCAGATGGTTTGCCAAGATGGCGGCCCCACTAGGAACGAGCTGTGTCGAATGTGCGGGGAAATTCTGCTGAAAAAAATACAGGAGACGCTGATCAAATGAATCAGATTTTGGGATGCGCTGCAAGGTCGAACGATAACGAATCACCTTACGTGTGTGGTCGACTTGAAATTGAAGGGGATCAACTCCTGGAGACAAAAATCCCCTCATCGTTAAAACTTCCACTAGGTGGCGCAGAGCAGTATTCCTGTGCCACCAGCCAAGAATGTGACGGCAGCGTAGAGAGATTTGCGATGTAGTTTGTAGTAAATGCCTATCAAAGAAATTAGTTTGACTTGGCTGATGAAGATGTTTATATACTGGAGAATGTGACATTTCAATTGTGTATTGAAGTTGTCCAGTTTTGTCATTTCAGGCTTTCAATATTGCTTTATCTGAATGTGATGGCCAGATTACTTGAAGTGAAGGCAAAGAATCTGCAAGTTTTGATATATAATTTTTTAGTTTTCCAATATAGATTTGGAACATTAGCAGATTGGTTCACTGTGCATCCTCGCTAGCCAGTGTATCCATGGATCTGTTGGGATCGATACACTGGCTTGGTTAGTGTGGAGCTTAATTTGTATGAAAAATTCTGGATAGTAGAATTTTGTTCTGCCTTTTCTGCGACATGGAGGAATATATTTGACGAGTTATCAATAACCCTAAAAAAAGTTACAATTTAAGCCAGATTAAGTTGAAAATATGCCAGCTATCATCAGTTCAAACTATTTCTCCATCATGAAACATAGGATGAAATTAAATTCCACTGCTTAATAATTTATGCCTGGAGCTATACAGTGGGTCATGCATCAGTGCACTGAGTCAATCTCTTAGTCCAAATTTATTGTGGAAACCCGGATTAACTTGGTTAAGGTTAAGTCAATAAATAAACTAGAATGAAGGTGACTTCGAATATTAAAGTCATGGTGACATAATTCTATATTTGGCTGAGTGTTATTCCATCATCAGGAATATTTCCTTGTAAATGTGTTATTCTATCATGAGGAATATTTCCTTATAAATGTGTTATTCCATCATCAGGAATATTTTCTTATAAATGTGTTATTCCGTCATTAGAAATATTTCCTTATAAATGTGTTATTCCATCATCAGGAATATATTTCCATATAAATGTGTTATTCCATCATCAGGAATATTTCCTTATAAATGTGTTATTCCATCATCGGGAATATTTCCTTATAAATGTGTTATTCCATCATCAGGAATATTTCCTTATAAATGTGTTATTCCATCATCAGGAATATTTCCTTATAAATGTGTTACTCCATCATCAGGAATATTTCCTTATAAATGTGTTACTCCATCATCAGGAATATTTCCTTACAAATGTGTTATTCCATCATCAAGAATATTTCCTTATAAATATGTTATTCCATCATCAGGAATATTTCCTTATAAATGTGTTATATTCCATCATCAGGAATATTTTCTTATAAATGTGTTATTCCATCATCAGGAATATTTCCTTATTAATGTGGTATTCCATCATCAGGAATATTTCCTTATAAATGTGTTATTCCATCGTCAGGAATATTCCTTATAAATGTGTTATTCCATCATCAGGAATATTTCCTTATAAATGTGTTATTCCATCATCAGAAATATTTCCTTATAAATGTGTTATTCCATCATGAGGAATATTTCCTTATAAATGTGTTATTCCATCATGAGGAATATTTTCTAATGTTGCCTGGTGATGGCATAACATCTTGCCATGATATCCTGATGATGGCATAACATCTTGCCAATGATATCCTGATGATGGCATAACATCTTGCCATGATATCCTGATGATGGCATAACATCTTGCCATGATATCCTGGTGATGGCATAACATCTTGCCATGATATCCTGATGATGGCATAGCAATTAAGCTGCCATGATATCCTGATGATGGCATAACATCTTGCCATGATATCCTGATGATTGCATAACATCTTGCCATGATATCCTGGTGATGGCATAACATCTTGCCATGATATCCTGATGATGGCATAACAAGCTGCCATGATATCCTGATGATGGCATAACACGCTGCCAAGATATATTATCGATGGCATAAAATTTTGCTGAAATATATCCTGATGGTGGCATAACACGTCAAAATAAGTAGAATTATATCACCATGACTTTAATATTCAGAGTTAACATTCCAGTTTATCTTAAACTGATCTGTGGAGATTCAGGATTTTAGTCTGACTAATTGTGCAGCCATGCATTTGAGTGATAAAATGGAATGGTTACAAGAATAATTTAGGATTAGATGGGTAGGTTACTGGACCAAGAATCCTCGAATTAGGCCATTGACATACATAACATTAACAGTAGAGATGAATGAAGGACCATTCAAGGATGTCTCCCCTCAAGGACAATACAGTAACATTCCTTGCCTCACCGTGCTGTTTGACTAAGGCTTTGTAACTCTTGTTCAGTTGATATCAGATAACAGTGGACAATGTTGGACAAAGCCACCATGTCTGTGAAAGGTGATCAAAGTTAAAAGCAAGATTGTTATAAGGTGGTCAGTTTGGGCAGTGCATGGATTAAAGGGGCCAGACAAACCCAATGAACTCTGACTCTCAAATACCTTTGCACTCACTGACCTCTTGACCAATATCAGCTTGGAATGTGTGTGTGGGTGTTTGGTGTTACCTAACAGGCATGTGAACAGCAGGAAGGTCAGACAGTGTTATGTCATTAAGGTTTTCACAGTTCTGATGATAGGGCCATTGGGGCCAAGTCAAGATAACCACTCCCAAGTTAACAACCAATTGATTAGAGGATAGAAGAATTATGTGGTGATGAAAATTGTCTTAAAAAATTAAGGGTACCAGTATTTGAATTTTAAAAGAACAAAATTTAATAACAGTTTAAAGCATTTCCACTGAAAAGTATTTTTAAACTATTATTTCAGAGTAGTTGTTTCTGATAAGAGTAATTGCTTGGGATCGTCGCATGTGAAACTGCTGACTGGTTCTTCATAAAATACATGTATCCAGTTGAAATAGATGCTCAACTAAGAGCATCAGAATTGCAGTCTTTGAAGCTGAATATACCCACTGCAAGCAATCTCTTTCAAATTCTGTCACCACCAATTTGCTCATTTGTAGATATTTATGCAAAAATTCCTGACCATGTATCAGAAGATGAGAAACAAGTGAATTAGACTGTTCCATTGTAAAGGTGTCTGGGTAGTAACGCATTTTGTCAACTAATTGCTACCCAGTGGATGCTTTGAAAGAAAATGATTCTACTGGGTGCACCTAATGTTTCTTTAATGCTCTGGAGCAACTAGATGTATACCAGCAAGGATCAGTTTATTTTGGTGAAGTTAGTCCATGATGTCGGATGCCTAGGACAAACAACTAATCTAGCTTATGTACCAATCCCTGTAGACCTGACTGTTTATACAAACTATGTAGTTAAACTCTACTCAAACATTAAAGATAAGTATCTGTCAAATTGTTTCCCATTACAAAAATTAGTTGCCTTAAACCATCTGTTCTCTGGCCTATAGCTAGTCACCCACCCACCCACACATAAAGTGTTTGGAAGGTCCAAGGTCACGGCTCCAGGATATGGTCTGTCTAACACAATGAAGCCCACACTTTTTGGGGGACTTACAGGCTTGTACAGTAGCTATCCCAGAATTACTCATCTGTGACTGACTGATCATCAGCTGACTTATCTTAGAAGGACGTAAAACCTCTAAAAATCATATTGTACAAAGAACTGAAGAGCCACAAACCTCAACCTTGAACTCACTTAAGACTTTGCAGAGTTCTGATCTCAATTTGATGGACTGAAAAGAGCTGCAAAATTACTTGTCATATCAATATCCACCCAACCCAGATTCCTGCTTAATTTTCTAATTCCAATTCTGTGATAAAATGTGAAAACTAACCTCACATTTCAAGTCTTCTACATGGAACCCTGCTGGGTTTGAGGAAATTCCACAAAGTTTTCATACTGTCTGGAATCTGTCATTATAGCTCAAGCCTTCACCAGCCATTTCTTATTAACATGATAGGGACATAGCAGGTGGACTTTTATTATGTTATATGTCCAAATAATGGTCATACAAGTACACAGCCTCCAACTTACTTAACAATTAAGAAATGAGAAAAAAAGAGGATAGCCTGTTCAGGCTTTTCATGAATTTAATAAAAATATCATCTTAAATTCTCAACTATTCTAGGTGCAGTCGAAGGAAAAAAATATTTATTTTTTGATGGCACATATTTGTTTGTAGTTTCCCCTCAGGTTATATTAAAAGGAAATGGAATGTTTAACATGTTTCATCGCATCTACATGTATCTACCCTGTTTAAGGGGTTACCAAAAAGGAATGGGGAAATAAATAGCAGGACCTTTAGAATTGGGTTCAACAATTATATGAGTGAATTGAAACTGTAGAGTTGTATCATCTAGGTCTTTGACAAGGGTGAAATAAAGATGAAGAAGATAATTTTTACCTTTCATCAGTAGTTATCATACTCAGATTTCATGGCGGATCTTGAGAGGTTTGTTTTTATCTGATTCATTAATTGCAATAAAAAAAGAAATTATATAGTATTTGAAGTATTTCCTGTGGCAGAATCATATTTCATACCCTTGTCGTCTAAATACTTTTTATGTCTCTCAAACGACTGCTAGAGGCCATGCAATCCACCAGCTTTTAACCCTGTCAATGAGACCTGTCTATTCATAGCACCTGACAGATTTTACTTCAAAACTTGAAAATTCACACAAACATGCATGTCTTGTCTATTGAAATTCATAAGCATCTTGGTTCATATCAACTGGTCAAGTGACCTTGATCCTTATTCACAAGGTCAATCAGCCATAGTTGAAAGACATTAGCGACTGGTCATGAAGCATTATGAATAGACTTTCTCATATCATATCAATCTGCCCAGTTATAAATCTAACCAGTTTTGGAAATGAATGACCTTGACCTATTTACCCAATGTCACCAGGTTGTACATGTATGTTACTGGTTATCTCTGGATGAGTGTAGATATATCAAAGGTTTGACCCTGTTAACGATAGAAGACCTTGACCTATTTTCTAAAATCATGATACATTGGTACTTAGAACTCCATCAGTGACCTTGACCTATTCATTGCCACAAGTTAATTGCCACTCTGGGTTGCTAACAATATTATATGATAATTGTTATATGAACTCCGGTAGTACTTTTTGTTACTAGATTTTATGAATGCCTCTCCTGCTGGTATGTAAGCTATGGATTGCTTAATCAAATTCTTTGCATGTGATCATTTATGTGAAACTCCACTCACAGTTGCAATGGAAACACCATAAGCCATCATGCAAAGGGATGAAAATATTGTGACACCAGATCACAGCATATTATAATTTAGTGTACCTCATATTAGAATATTGCAACTTGATTGGAGGAGTATAGCACTGGCTCAGCCAGCCGTGCTTCACATCTGGCTGCTCCTGTCTTTAACTGGGATATATGGCTCCCATAAGTTTAAACATTGGGAAATACAGATAAATTGCCATAATTAAATAAGTATGTATTCCTGGTGCTTGATTTTCAGGTCTTATCGGAGAATGCCTATTTCACAAAACATACTGAAGTTTCAAAAAAAATTCGACATTCTGAAATCAATTTATTTAGAGAAACAGGTTCCAGATGGTAAAAGCGATGTTCAGTGTGTCCGTTTTTTTTAGGTAATCGTTTCGCTCAAACCGTGTTCCATTTTCATTATTTTACCATTTCGTTAGCATTAAAATATCATCTCGTTTGGAAAGGTGTGTACCTCATAGCACTGTTTGAGTTGCCGTATTTTCATTTAGCATTTAGATATTGTTTCGTTTGAAGGGACAAATTGGTTTGCTTGGTAAATGAAAAGATGTAAACTAAATGCAATGTAAGCAAAACTATATTGAATCTTCCCAGAAAATTGTTTAGTTATAAAAGCGTTCCATTACCTAAAAAAAATAGTTTTGTTTGCATTGGTAAATGCTAATCGAAACGAAAAGAACCGGACACCAAATGCCATTATGCAAACGCATTATCGTAGGTCATTGCACTGGTCCTTGACAGCAGATGGAACAGCTGATCTGTTGTTCTCTGTTTTCCTGCTTGAATTACATTCTAACCATATTAATCACATTTTAACAGTCATTTGGGCACAGCAGGCAATCTAATTGTTTGTCTTTTCATCTAACCTTGAAATAATTCTCAAACGATTCTTGACATGTACCGTACAGATATCTTGTTGGTCGATCAGTTTTTGGATCACATAAAATCATTTAAATCATGCACAGAATAACACCTTGGTAAACCACTGTACCCCAATGGTCAGAATGTAATGACTCCTTAAGACAGTAAACAGCACAACCTGGGGGAAGTCATGCAATTCACCATAGAGTATGTACTGTTTAGAATATTTCAGTTTAAGGATAAAGTCACAATGTTCGTGATTATTTTATGCCCCTGACTACCAACCACAGAACCACACAAGCCACAAATAAACCAAAACCAGGAAATAGCTGTTCACCACAATGACATGTGACTGAATGACATGTGACTCTTAATAATACAGATATGAAATGACCCGCTATGCGGGCATGTTGGTAACAATGTAATGAATATTCATGAACATGGGAGCAACAGAAAACAGTTTAAAGCATAAAACTGAATGTTCAGTAAATTACCTATAGGCTTTACATATAGGCTCCCAAATGGCATCCAGCCCACTTGTCCAACTCACAAATAACTTCTCGCTTGGAATATTAAAGCCCTTGTTTCAAAACCATGTGATGACACTATTATTATAACAGACACTTTTGCAGATTGAAATGTATAGAAGAAAGATGGATATACATGGATATACAATGTAAATACACTTGGCAATAATTTGGTAGTTCATTTGGTAGAGGACGTTCATTTCCCTGCTCATAATGGGGCTACAACATGGTGATGGTCAAATTTTTCAAAACAGTTTGAATTTCCTAAGAAAAGTATCCAGACACCTCAAAATAGGATAAAAAACAATAAAAGACACAACAGAGCATACATGTATATGCATATTTATGCATATTACTGGCGGTTCATTAGTGTGATAGAACTGACCAAAAAGTTGACCGATTTTGGATTCAGTGAACTTGTAGGGTGCATAGTGCTCCTGAGGTTGAACATTATGCTTCTGGAATCCCCCAAAATTCACTCCTATAGTATCCCCCACCTCCACACCCACCCTGATTCCCTGCACCGACAAGAACCCCAGGACCCACTCCAAAATAGTTCTTTGCCACCCCCTGGATGAAGACCTTTGCAGATGACATATAAATTGTACATTTATCTTTACATCACACATTTTTTAGCTGTGGGAAACTCCATTAATGGTCGATGACTATCTACTGAATGTGGTATTTCACACTTGTACTTGGTTAACCTGGCATACCAAATACAGCCTCTGAATACATGTACACCACTTATTTTATGTGATCTGTTGTACATCCCGAATATATACTTATAACACATGCAGGAAAACACAATTTGGGCATGGCCAGCCTCACCCTGGGACCCAATCCGAAATAGTGCTATATCACTCTCCGGTGTAAAACCTTTGCATTGCACAATGACAATTAAACTGTATCTCTACATCGTGTGGTTATCGAGTTATAAAAACAAAACAAGAAATGGAATGTGCAGATTAAGTGGTGCAGATCAATAAGAAGAATTGTATTAAGATGACATATTTTCTGTGATAGATAAGGCTACATGTATATTATAGCATTAAACAAATTTATAGTCTGGCTTAGAAGAGTAAGATGCATATGGGTCATTTTTCATTACCATGTTACCATGAATTTTCATTTCTTATGATTCTGCTAGAAATTGAATTCTGATTTCTGAAAAACATGTTAAATTTGAAATGTATTTTGTGTATTTCCAGGCGAGACGTCGAGGAACGGAACAGAGTCCAAGCGAAACGAGCGGAAGCAGTGAATAATTCTATAGATATTTGCCCATATATTATGGTCATCATTATCTGTACATAGTGTAACATATGGCACCTCCTCTGTGAGGTTAAATTATTTTGTTAAAGACAGAGTAGAATTGTGTTGCAGGAAATATTGAATGATTATTTTATTACATGAAGAGAAACATAGATTTATGTTAATAAAGAGAGAGGAAATATTTATTGTGAAAGCTATAGAAAGAAAACAGATTCTTATGATAGGTGGATATTTTTCTACCAAAGTTAATTTTTTTTAATAATTGTCCATTATAGAATGGAATCATCATCAATAATATTTCCATGGGGTGATTCCATTGAACATGTCAATATTTTTATTGTCCTTTCTTTTTCCACTATTTAGAGATAATGTTGGAAGTGATACTCCAATGGAGAAGACTAAATCTATTGGTATGGCTGGGTGATGGGGCTTTAATTGTATCAGAACAGAATTGATATGTTTAACAACAGTACACTCCCCATTTTCACAAAACCAGCAAATGAACACAAAGACTCTCATTCAGAGTTATTTCCCTTGGTGTGACTAAGGAGTTATTCCCCCTGTTGTGACAAGGGAGGCAATCTGTTCACATAATTCTTGGACTAGTATATTGTCTTCACTGATGCTTATATAAATTGTTAAAATGTAAGAAAAAAAAAATATATCAAGTGTGAATGAATCATACTAAACATTATCAAGCAAGTTATCAAGTATATATTGGATGTTAGCTTTGTTCAAGACCAGTGTCATAATGACACTATTGAATGGAAAATTACAGTACAGTAGGTTTATCTGTCGAGTAAGGTTCACCATACAAAGACAACAATTGCCTGTTTGGGTACAACAATGTGTCTAGGCTTCTGGGTAATATGAAGTCATGAACAATTAAAGATTGATCGGTAATTGGACTTGGTATGTACACCCCTACTCAATGATACCTTGAATGTGTACCATACTCGAGAAAAGTCAAGGTTTTAAAAATGGGTGAATATAATGGCTCCAGGTTTAACTCTCCTGTGAAGAAGGTGACAAAAGAACTAGGCATGAAGTGAGATACCTTTAATTAGGAGGTATTGAGAACGCCAGTTTCAACAATATACTGCTTTTGTTTCAGATTATATTTTCAGAGATGGAATAATTGGAATGAATGTGACAGTCTTACTCAGCAAAATATATTTTAAACCGGGTATGAACTCTGATTTTCCAGTTGAAACTTTGGATTAAAATATGTTGAGCGATACCTCGACTACATCATATTAGGGGTACATATATCATGAATTTATTGATTACAGACAAATCAGTAGAATAGTCCTGAATTGCTAGTTATACTGTGATCTGTGATCGTGGTTATTTATTGATTACTGACATTGACCCCCAGCGAGGGTAGCCAAGAATATAAAAAGAAAATACAATGTAGTTGTACATGTACAAGTTATCAGCATATTTGAAATTGATGGTTTGTGTTTTCTGTACTAATAGGTATTAATAAAAGTATTCTCGCAGCAGTATGTCTAAAAATTAATTTCAATAGGTTTTAAGAGTTCTGTAGTTTATCATTATAACTGTGAATATTATGCCAAAATTTAAAAGAATTTCAACAGAAATGTAATGCCATAGAAACTTTTACTTGAGACAGACTTTTGATGTTAAAACAATATTTCATCCACCCAAGTAACATTCCATCAGCCAAACCTATCGGTTATGTTTTAATTAAGTCAAATTCCTGAGCTCTTTCTTTTTTTATGATTATTAACTGCTCCAAACAAATTCAGATATTATTGGGTTTTGACCGTATGAATGTTATGCCAAAACTTCATGATTGCATGCATGCAGGATCAGCCAATGTTTTCAGTAAACAATTCATGTCTTACTCTAACATTTAGTATGGTAGATGACTGCTGAGTTTTATGAATTATTTGTGTAAAGAACAGATAAACAAATGACCTATCCAGTCCTATGGCATACATGTATAATCATTTCATAATTTGACATATTATATAAAGTTAATATAGTCGTATTTATGAGTTTACAATTAGTGTATGAGGATGTCAGAAGAGCATAACACCAATAAAGGAACAGTTACTTCATGTAATTCACACTTAAGGTGGATACCGACAACTCTGACACAGGTCCTAATATATTTCAAAAAGGGAAATTCTATTTCAAATAAATAATCCAACTTTGCGATATTGAATGTATGTGTTCATTGTTAAACTAATATCATATGCAATTTAAAGAGTTGAATTTTTTCCAAATTTAATTGTTGCCATGACACCCATCTCGTGAATAGAAATAATATGGGAATAGATAGAAAAGTGTCAAAAAAAGTTTTGTCCATTGGAAAGAAAGTTAAATCAGTGACTTTCATTTTTTAATAAGTCCTTAGATGAAACACATTTATGTGTCATCTGAAATTTGACTAAAAAGCATATGTTCATTATTATCTAAAAATTCAATTTATGATTAATTTTCAGCATTTTTCCTATCATTTCTGTGTTAATCTCAGACAAGGGGTACCTCATGTTGATGAACCTTCACAGCAGAATCTGATATGGTGACTCACAATTTTTATTTCATTTTTGTGGGGGAAAAAAATTCACAAACAGTGTGTAATTTAGATAATAAGTATCAATAAGTGTCTATGTTGAAAAGAAAGGTGTCGGTCTTCATCTTAAGTTGTGGTTCCTAGCATTTACACCTATGCAAGGTATAACCCAACCTGTGACACACCAAACTATGATTGATATATACATACATGTATCTTTGCTTTGATGCCTTTGAATAACATACATGTAGCCCTGTTACTGCAATGTTTGGGACTGAAATGCATATATATCTGTGCTGGTATCTTTCTCTTGACTTTTCAAATTCAGTTTCTTTCAAATAATACTTGAGAGTCTTTACTAACTACCAAATATGCCATGTTCTTTGAATTACATATCAGTGCATATCAATACTGTATAAGAAGGACCATACTGAAGAGACAGATAGGACCATACTGCATTCAAAGTGTCAGACAGGACCATGCTACATAAAAAGAGACAAACAGAACCATACTGTATTGAAAGCCGACAGACAGGACCATACTGCATGCTGAGAGATGGACAGGACCATACACTGTACTACCTTTGAGAAGACAGACAAGACCATACTGCAATCAAAGAGATATACAGGGCCATACTAGCTTCGAGAAGGCAGACAGGACCATACTTTATTCCTAAGAAACAGATGGGATGTCACTGCATTAAAAATGACAGGCGACACCATACTGAATCTATTAGACAGACAGACAGGACCATAATGCATCCAAACAGACAACAAGACTATCCTGCAATCAATGACAGACGGGACTATACTGCATCCAAACAGACCAAGAGGGCTATCCTGCAATCGAAGACAGACAGGACCATACTGCATCCAAACAGACAGAGAACTATCCTGCAATCGAAGACAGAGTCAGGACCATACTGCATCCAAACAGACAAACAAGACTATTCTGCAATTGAAGACAGACACGACCATAATGCATCACAACAGACAAACAAGACTATCCTGCAATTGAACACAGACAGGACCATACTACATCCAAACAGACAAACAAGACTATCCTGCAATTGAACACAGACAGGACCATACTGCATCCAAACAGACAAACAAGACCATTCTGCAATTGAAGACAGACACGACCATAATGCATCACAACAGACAAACAGGACTATCCTGCAATTGAACACAGACAGGACCATACTACATCCAAACAGACAAACAAGACTATCCTGCAATTGAACACAGACAGGACCATAATGCAGACAAACAGGACTATCCTGCAATTGAAGACAGATAGGACCATACTGCATCCAAATAGACAAAAAGACTATGCTGCAATTAAAGACAGACAGGATCATACTTCATCCAAACAGACAAACAAGACTATCCTTCAATTGAACACAGAGAGGACCATACTGCATCCAAACAGATAAACAGGACTATCCTGCAACTGAAGACAGACAGGACCATACTGCATCCAAACAGGACTATCCTGCAATTGAAGTCAGACAGGACCATACTGCATCCAGACAGACAAACAAGACTATCCTGCAATTGAACACAGACAGGACCATACTGCATCCAAACAGATAAACAGGACTATCCTGCAACTGAAGACAGACAGGACCATACTGCATCCAAACAGACAAACAGGACTATCCTGCAATTGAAGACAGACAGGACCATACTGCATCCAAACAGACAAACAGGACTATCCTGCAATTGAAGACAGACAGGACCATACTGCATCCAAACAGACAAACAAAACTATCTTGCAATTGAAGACAGACAGGACCATACAACAACCAAACAGACAAACAGGACTATCCTGCAATTGAAGACAGACAGGACCATAATGCATCCAAATAGACAAAAAGGACTATCCTGCAATCAAAGACAGACAAACAGGACCATACTGCATCCAAACAGACAGAGAGGACTATCCTGCAACCGAAGACAGACAGGACCATACTGCATCCAAACGGACAGATAGGATTATCCTGCAATTAAAGACAGACAGACAGGACCATACTGCATCCAAAGAGACAGACATGACCATACAACATGTTAGGAGATCATACTGAACTCGAAGAAATGGATGGCCAGCTTGCATTTAGAGAAACACATACATGTAGGACCATACTGCATATAGACAGACAGAACCATTCTGCAATCAGCCAGGCAGACAGGGTTACATCACATTCAAACAGACATGACCATACTGCATTCAAATAGACGGTCCATATTGCATTCCTGTAGACATACAGGGCCATACTGCATTCAAACAGATCATACCATAACTGTATTCAAACATAATAGGACCATACTGCATTCAAGTAGACCAACAGATGGTCATATTACATTCAAATCAACTAATAAAGTAACATACCAGGTACAGGGCTATACTGCATTCAAAGAAAGAACTGTTAGGTTCTTTCACATGAATTTCATATGTTATCATGGTGGGGTATTGTATGGTAGCAACGGCGAACATGCTTGGAGAAATTCTTAAAATATGGTAGAATTCATGGACCTATAGAATAGATACTAGAGACTAGATCGTGATGTTTCTTACATATTTACTGCTTTGTGCATTACCTACCTAAGTTTTGTATGGTATGCTGTGTATGTTAATTTGTAAGTTTAGAGTATGTTGTTTGTGAAAGACTTATTTTTCGAGGTGAACTCTTATGTGGACACAGTATTACGGAATTGGCGATCTTTAATTGTGTATACATGATGTTGTTTAGGGCCAGGCCTAGGTCGTTCAGGGTTGGAAATGTTCCTGTTTTGGCAGTTTTTGCCCATTTTCTGGCCACAGGTTTTATACGTGGCGTGGACATTACTTGAGATTTCCATAACCTTATTTCGGGTTTATCACAAGCAATTCGAGGATTTCATGTATATTTAATGTATGTGCATGTCTAGTTAATTGTCCAAAGTGTTTAGCATCATAACTAAATGCAATATTCATTTTGTACATCAGACATGTCCTGGATCGGAGAAACAATCGTGTTATTATTCCTTCATATCATTTCTATTGTTCTTACTGCTGAACAAGGAAAACTTAACATGCAGAAACAGATATCTGTAGATTTTTACCGCCAATGAGCAAGATTGCATGTTGAAAGGAATTGTAAAAATAATAATATATTTCATTGAGGTATAGAACTACATTCTTATTATGGATATGTGGTACAGATTTTGGAGTTAAAGGCTTTATAAATTCCAAACTCAGGATTTATAATATAGCGAATGTTTTTGGGTTTTTTCTTCTTTTTTTTTCTTCCTTATTTAATTTGCTTCACCTCACTTTGTTTGTCGCTTTTGCTTATTCGGATATTTTTAATCTGTGCAATACTGTACTATATATATAATTCATGTGTATGATTATTTTTGTAAATTGATGTGGCTTTCGATATGCAAGTATCGTTTTGAAGCCACTTGCGATGCACCCAATGCAAACGACTTTGTTGTATCTCTGTATATAGTTTGTAGAAGACTGGAACTATACCATATTATTTTCTTTGGTTACTATATATTCAAGTATAAACATTTCATGTACTCCATAAGATAATTATCCAGCTTATCCCCTAATCCATGTACTAGTACTTTTGAAATCGTCAATATTCACCTAAACAGCTTGTGACCTCTGCAAAGAGACAAATGCAATTGGATTTTTGCTACCTTCATGTCCGGAACAGAGCAGATGATATTTTTCATTGTTGCTGGGGTAATTGTGGGCATATGTTCATTACCCTTGGGTCTGAAAATAAATTCAGAATTTTTCCTTAGTTTTCTTTACCTTCGTCTTTTCAAAACTAATTTTGATCAGTATTTATCCATTGTTTTAATTCTTTCTTTATTTTAACCTCCATCATTTTTTAGGTGGAATGAAAATTGTGTATATGAGGAATAAAATTCCAGATGACACATTTCTGTGGATGCTATTTTGAATTACCTTCAGTCAATGTAATATTCTGATAAACTCTGAAAAGCTCATACCCCCACTCCTGATGGAGTCCGATCAAGTATGTATTAATGTTGATCATTGCAAAGTCCACAAGCCTACATGTATATTGCATTCGTCCCTTATTTTACCTGTCATTCACTTCAGTTACTTTAGTTCTTTATCAATTTTTTTTATTGTTTTATTATGTGTTTATTTCCCAATCAACTGTGTGATTGATACTTGATCCTAATATGACTATATCAAAGGTAAATATAGCAGGAGAATTTGACTGGCCATATCTTAAAAATTGTGGATTACATATACTTATCGCTCACTTTGTGCTTGATATATACATATAATAATTATTATTTGAAAAAATATTTCAATAAAGGAAAGGTTTGGTCACCGTATTTTAAGTATTTAAAAGGCCTGTTGATACATATTCAAACAGCCTTTAGTTGTATGTGATTCTGATATTTATTTTGCATGTTTCAAAAATTTATTTACTACTGCATTTTTATAATCTGGTCAGTGCTATGTGTATTTTGTTCTTCATAATTTGTAACAGATCGACTTATCTAGTCATTTTATTTGCTTATATGTTTAGATATGAAACTTCATCATATCTGAGTAGTAATAAAAGTGCAGATTGCTGAACAAATCTGTATCTGTCACTTAAATTTGGATACTGCATACTTCATAATAATATAGATTTTTAACAGTAACAAAGCCATATCTAATAAAATGAATTCCAAACTTTGAAAAATAAGACAGAAACCCGTGACCATGTACCAAAGGACAAACATTATGGTTGGCTGATTGATGGCAAGTTGTTTATTTTAGGAAATCTATAATTACTTCTACTTTGTCCGATATGTTGTATGTCAAACTTCCACCTTGTCAAAAGTTTTACTCTGGTAACACTTTTCATTTCTATAAGTTGTATCTCATGGTATAAATGTCATGAAAATGTGAAGAAAATAAGCTTGTTTGTATAAGTTTGCTTATTTGAATCATTAATAAGTTGTATGCTGGTAGAATACTGTTCCCATGGCAACAAGGGGTTTACTATATATATATATAGATATGTTGAGACAAGAAATAAGATAGTAGAGATATAGAGACCGATATATATGATGTAATTATTACAGTGATACATATGTGACTTTGTGCTATACATCGTCATCTCTCATATCTTGCTCATTCAATTGATAAATAAATTTTTGATAAAAAATATCCATGTTTGGCTCTTTTCTTTATAATTCCAGTATTCTACACTCCGATGAAACACATCTGCACAAGTTCAGGTAATCCCTAAATCCTCGAAGAGGGTTACCTGGACCTTTTTGGTGAATCGGATGAGTTCTCGAATCGTTGCGTCTATTAAACAATCTCGTACATTTCATCCCCTGTGGTTGTTTTGAATTAGCGCATCGGTATCTGAAGCCTACGGTTTCCGCTTTGACACCCAATGCCGATTTCAGCCTAACTTCAAAGGCAGTCTGGCCGGGGAATGAAATTCAAAGCTGTCAAATTCAAACCTCCCTGCAGATTGGCCTGATGAGCTGCTTCAGCGCGCTTACTGATTGGTTCGGTTTAGTAAAAACCCCTCGAGCTATTTATATCCAGAACTGCTATCGGTAACTAACCAAGCCAGTGTATCGATCATAATCTATCGATTGATACACTGGCTCGCAAGGATGATGAGACATGGAGTTTTGTCTTCATGTTCTTGGTTCATTATCATGGAAAGTATAAGGTCGTCACTGCTTGAGTTTTTACCCCTCAGCCCATAGGGCTGTGGGGTCTTGTCGTTGCCATGTACGTACGTCCGTCCGTCCTAGCGTTCGTCCGTCCGTCAACATTTTCTTGTCCGCTAAATATCTGCAGATCTATGAAGTCGGGCCTGACCAAACTTTGGTGAGAGCTTCCTGAATGTTGACAGATGAACTGATTAGATTTTCAGATGGCTATGATGATGTCATGATTTTTAATTATTTTTTTTATTATTTATTGATGGCGTAGCTTTTGCACTGTTATCTATGCCCATCAACATGTTCTTGTCCGCTGAATATCTGCAGATCTATGAAGTCGGGCCTGACCAAACTTTGGTGAGAGCTTCCTGAATGTTGACAGATGAAATGATTAGATTTTCAGATGGCTATGATGATGTCATGATTTAAAAAAAAAAATTATTATTTATTGATGGCTTAGCTTCTGCACTGTTATCTATGCCCATCAACATGTTCTTGTCCGCTGAATATCTGCAGATCTATCAAGTCGGGCCTGACCAAACTTTGGTGAGAGCTTCCTGAATGTTGACGGATGAAATGATTAGATTTTCAGATGGCTATATTAATTTCATGATTTTTAATTTTTTTAAATTTTTTAATTTATTGATGGCTTAGCTTTTGCACTGTTATCTATGCCCATCGGGAACCCTTGGTTGCATGTTTCGTTGTGAATTTTGAAGGTTCCCTGATACAAGAAAGCCTGGTCCATTCATGATTCTCATTGAATGAAGGACAACATTTTTCTTAAATTTTGCTATTAAATCATTCTATTCTACATCATATGATTTATTCTAAAACTTTTGCATGAACCATATTTGTGTCCACACATTTAACTGGTACAACATAATGCTTCAATTTTTGTCACCAAACATGTTACTGTACCTTGGAAATTATGTAAAAAGAGTGATTAGGAGAGCCCATTTTTAGCCTGACTCTGTGCAATTTTGAATCAGTTCGCATACCTGGAGCTTATGCCCCCCCTTGGGATTTTTGCAGGTTCCGATCCCAAACTCCCAGTTCCTTTTCGTAATTCATTATTGAGGGTCCAATTTTTTTAAGTGAATTTCGGCGCAAAGAGCCTGTGATCAATCACAAAACAGAGGTTTATTAACATGAAATTCAATACCCAGCTATGCAATCGGATCGATATTGAGGCTTCCAGAAGCTTTTTCTAGGAGTATTTCCTTCAGAAATCCTTTCAAATTGAACAACAACAACTTTCGTTTTTTGTTTCATTTGAGTTTTGGGTGCCCATATGTTTTCCAAAACTAAACTGGTTCTAGATGCAGCCCTGATCCTACTTGACTAAAAAAAAACAGGCTGAGGGGTCCACGCACCTTTTAGGTGCTTGCCTGCAATTCATGTTATGATTGCCATCGAAGATATTGGTTCTACCAGAAAAGCAGTGGACATGAATGTTTCGTACAATATGCTTCATGAAACCTGACCCTGTGGGGCTCCCGGGGACTGACCTGGGGTTTCGTTGTACATACTCCAGGTCAATGTAAGAATAGGCCTCGGCACTTCAGATAGCTTGTCGACTAACTGGGGCACCCGTGGGGTTTCCGGGTGTGAAAAGGAATAGGACCCCACCCGTGGGGGTCTCGGGTTTAAGAGGAATAGGACCCTACCCGTGTGGTTTCCGGGTGTGAAAAGGAATGGAAACCAAACGTCGTGATATGACTGAAATAGTGTTGAAAGCGACGTTGAATCATATTTCACTCACCCTTGTCAGAATGTTGCATTCAAGGAAATTTATCTGTATAATTTTTTACAGATCTCGAGTAATCAGTATTTCTTTTAATCGGGCTATTCTTGAAATACTCTTCTGTTAAAGACGTAATACATTTCTCAAGAATTCGAAACAACGTTGTAATACTGTACCGAAACTTCTTGGTAGATGATAATAGCTGCCGTAATACCAGTTCAGATTTTCTCACTCCAGGACAATCACGTTTGACTGGAGCACTACACTTCCCATCTTCTCTAGCCAAGTCGAGGTACATCACGTTGCTCTGTACAGCCTGGGACGAATACTCGTCCCAGGTACAGCGTAGAGAGCTTCGCGATGTAATTGATTTGGCTGGTGAAGATGTACACTTCCCAACACTGTCATTGTCACCATGAAGCGTATAATCCCATGTGAACTTTTTGTGACCTTGATATATTATGTAGTTAAGCATGGATGAAAGAACCTAAATATAGATAGCCGAGAAATATCAGTCGACCAGGAGACATATAGGCCTATAGTGTTCACTGCACACGGGCAGTACTTGATTGAGTGGTAGAAGTGCAAAATTGTGGAGCCCGTAGTGGATAGCTTACAGTGGCTCATCCAGTGCTGTATGGGTGTTGCCTAAAGCAAGTTTGTTTTCAACATGCATATTGACTGGGATACCCCGACATGCAAAGCAGAACTTCAGAAATACTTTTCTGCAAAGTTCTTGTGTAGACTAGCTCCAACATAACTTATTAAAGTCCAAACAATAATGACATTTATAGTACTATTATCAGGTGATGGTTAAGGAGGTTTAGCTGCGACATCTGCTTATATATCCACTTAATCTCGCCTTCTGAGATTACTTTGGGAGATTTATAACATTGGCAGATTTACTACTTTGGAATATATTTTTTTATTATTACTTATGGTTGGTTTCAGATGTTGATCTTCGAAGCTTCTTTCCATACCGTTAACACAATTACCCCAGATTACTACGAAAGAAGTACAGAACAGCTATCAAAAACACTCAGACGTCGAATGTATACGGATACCTGAAACTTGTAAACATTGGAAGAGAACGAGTGTTCACACGATTATTCCTGAACTTCATTGAACGCATTGGTGATCAGGGTAATATATTGTCCGAAGTTATTTCTTTGTTATAACATTGCTTGAATTTCTCGTTAACAATATCTTTGCGAGAATCGACAACGGTTTTCCAATGGAGTCAAATTGTACACGGCTTTTGGCATGGAATCAAATTGTACACGGCTTTTGGCAGACCAAAATATTATGAATACGCATATATATATATTCAGATATTATCAAAAGACTGCCCACTTTCAAAGATCATTTACTCTCAGAATTGTTGGTTTTTGGTTGGTCTATGAAAATCCGAGATATTAGTTTTTCGATGGTTCTTTGAAACTACACATGCCTTTGCAGGTTGGTTTTCAGAAAAACAGGAACTGGATATTTATTGGACAAAATTGGGTTCTAAGAATTTTGAAGGAAATGATTGGAGAATCTTAATGGTGATTTATTCATTGTTGAATAAACAAGGGTGATTGGCTATCGGGAGATTTCATTGTGAGTACGACCATGATAACACATGGAAGGATTGGATGTCTGGATCGGTCAGATAAGTGAGAATGAGAGATAAGGAAGATACATGGTAGGTGATATCAGATAATTGTGGGAAAAGAAGGGTACATGTATAAAAGAGTTGTTTTGGTAAGTGTGAAGAGAGTAGATATTGTTTAATAAGAATGTTGGAAGTACACATCATACATGACACTATAAGAGGGATCATGTGAAGGTTGGGCTGGACTGAACGTGTTGCACGGCCTGTTTGCACGACCAGTGCCCATCGCGGTGCGATGAAGAGCTTCAAGTACATCCATCCATCCATGAGCGATGCTGTGAAACATATCTTCGCCGTATTTGAGGGAAATCATGATACTTTTATGGAAAGCCCGCATGCAATTTGTCTTATAGATATAAACCACTGTTGTGGTCTAGAAGTCCGCTCCGCCAGCGGGAGGTCCTGCCATTGATCCCGGTCCTAGTCATACCATGTTGCTTCTTCGTTTGGCACTCACCATTAAGAGGATATATTTACAGATTGGTTGGCCCGGTGTCCGGATAATATGACTGGATGGAGTAATCTGTCCGCCTACGCAATGATAACATAAATTATTACAACAGAAACAGGCAGAACAAGCTCCTGCCATCACAGTATCTTCCATTCTAAAACTCACATTTTGATAAACTACCATATAGTTCACAGGAACTATGGCGTTTCGTTTCGTAGCTTGTGTCCAGGAGTCGATTTGACCTTTTATTACTACTAGTTTCATACAAAATAATAGGGTCATTTGACTAAAGACGTGGGCTCTATTAAGGTGCCAACGACTGTCTTATGAATGTCGGATCTGACACTTATTCTTGTTTATACGCTTATATGCTTGGGTTAATATTTCTGTCCATCCGTACATAGTGTTAAAATGGTCGCAAGTACTGGTTAAAAGCATAACGCGACACGACTTTTTAAACGTAAAAATGCTGCATGTTACGATCAAGTTATACTTTCGCCTGTCGAATGGAAAGATAGACGATACACAGAAAGGTGTGTTTCCACATGAAACACCGAGTAGACTGCACAAATAGAAGATCTGATTCAGAACTCTGAGCATACAAATAAAACATCTGATTCTGAGCATACAAATGAAACATCTTATCCTGCCTGACCATACAAATAAAACATACGATTTTGAACATACAAATAAAACATTTGATTCTGAGTATACAAATAAAACATCTAATTCTGAGCATACAAATAAAACATATGATTATGAATATGAAAAAAACCCATCTGATTCTGAGCATAGAAATAAAACAGCTGATTCTGAGCATACAAATAAAACATCTGATTCTGAGCATAAAAATAAAACATCTGATTCTGAGCATACAAAAAATACATCTGATTCTGACCAAGCAAATAAAACATCTGATTATGAGCATGCAAATAAAACATCTGATTCTGAGTATACAAATAAACACCTGATTCCGAGCATAGAAATACAAATCTGATTCTGAGCATACAGGTAAAACATCTGATTCTGAGTGTACAGATAAAACATCTGATTCTGAGCATACAAATAAAACATATGATTCTAAATATACAAATAAAACATCTATTTCTGAGTATAAAAATAAAACATCTGATTCTGAGCATTACAAATAAGACATCTGATTCTGAACATACAAATAAACATCTGATTCTGAGTATACAAATAAAACATCTGATTTTGAGCATTACAAATAAGACATCTGATTCTGAATATGCAAATAACATCTATAATTCTGAGTATACAAATAAAACATCTGATTCTGAACATACATATAAACTTCTGATTCTGAAAATACAAATAAACATCTGATTCTAAGTATACAAATAAATCCTCTAATTCTGACCATACAAATAAAACATCTGATTCTGACCATACAAATAAAACATCTGATTCTGATCATGCAAATAAGTTATCTGATTCTAAGCATACCGTAGAAATAGACCACCTCACTCAATTTGATCGTTCAAAGCAAATCTCTGAATCTCTGAAACTGAAGCAAAGAGGATTAAAAATGGAAAGTGTGAAACTGTGCCCAACAAACGAATGAAATATCTTACACCTAGTGTAAAACTGCAAGATCTTGACCACATGTATAAATGGAAAAGCACACGGACATCATGGAACAGAAAATGCAGTTGGAATAATCGAGACTCTTACGGAACACCCGACTCGAAATCAGAAATTGGGTTTAGTTGGCTGGCTTGGAGCAAAATATGTTAGCTGGACAACGGTACAGGGATGCATGTACCAATCTGAAGGATGCCTTTGTCCCTTTAGTGATTGTGAGTCAGTTTTCATGCGCTTTTTCCTTGATCGGACAACCTCGAGTTCGGTATAAACTCTCTTAAATAATTAGATTGGAATTAGTGACCAGTCTATTTCGATTGAGAATCGATCTATTAATTTGAAAATTCCAGTTTACTAGTACTGTCTATTAGATTGAATTTTCAGTCTGCATTATATTCAATCTAATAAATTAAAACAATTTCAATCGCAAAAATAATTTCAATCGCGCACCGAACGATTGACATTTTATTCTTTCGGTGCATGCGATTGAAATAATTTTCAAGCTATTTGATTGAAAAGAACAAAATGGTTAATGGCTAATGACAGACTGAAAAATCAATCTAGCAGATGGTACTAATAAACTGGGATTTTCAATCTAATAGATTGATTTTCAGTCGGAATAGAATGGTCATTATAAGTCCAATTGAAATACTTAAGAGAGAGCGAGCAAATATAGATGCTAAAAGCCAGTACCGAAATCCAGTGAAAGTGGACGCATTCGCCTGTCATCAACTTTCATTGGCCCATCGAAGAGAGATACGGGAAAGAAAGAAAGTTTGTCTTTCATTCTTCGTATTGTTAGCATGTATTTTGATAATCTCTTAATGCTCTGGCCCAGCTATTATATAGCCTTAATGGAAAATCTCGTCGAAGACATTAGTGCTCTGGCCTGGCCGGGTTTCCGTCAATAGGGTCGACGGTATATTGCTTGTAAGCACCATCGAACGTTTTTGACTTTGTGGAGGTGGTTTTTCCGGACTATTGTGTCCGAGAAGGCGAGATAGCAGGCTCTCGTAGAAGAAGCGTTCAATCGGAAAAACGGTGAAATTTTGCCATCCCGTCATCTGTCACCGTTAATCTCTTTTCTTTGCCAGAGAAAAGAGGACCCTTTCGTTAAGAGGAAAAAATATATCGGCCTGAAAAATATTCCATTGTTTACTCGATAATGTTGATACAATCTCGTTAAGAAGTTTCTTTTCTGTGGTTTTTCTGTTATTATTTTATTGGATCAATAAATGATGTGGAAATCCGCCGGTGGGAGACAATACCACAACCCGACAAACCCCAACAAGAGATGAGATTAAGCCTTAGCCGTATAGTAACGGATATTTCGTTTGATGTGATTTTGCGGTTGAATGATGATTTTGCACATTTGTTACATTGATTTTTATTATACCCGATAGATTATGAAGAATTGTTGACATCTATTGTTTAAGATGTCTGTGGGTTACCGCGTATGGATTTCGCCCGTATTCTCTATCTTTTAAATGGTTTGCTATTTTACCGGTGGTTATTGGGTCTACAGCCTGGCCGTTCTCAGCATCTGTGAAGAATATGTCCCTTTCATTTGAACCGTTTTCCATGTAAACCTCCGACATGGATGTACTGGTATATTATTAATCGCACGTTCAATTGTAAATAGCGATCGTGACTATTTATGTTCCTACGTGTAGATCGTCTTATAGATTCATGCGAAATCTACAACTCTGTATAATATCGATCAATTCCTGTATTTAATTTAGAAGGTTAAAATCACAAAAGTGGAAACTTGGCCTGGCCCGTTCACCCAAGATATGTAAAGGCACAAACCTTAATTCATCTGTTAAATACTAACCCGATATCACTGTTTATCGTGTAGATATATCAACAAATACAGCTGTGCGATATATTTCATTTCTCATAATTTTCCAATCACGATAGCTGACATGCACATATTTTTTTTGTCGGGATTAAAGTGGTAAACGTCCCAGTCGAGAAAGAAAGAAAATCATTTTTGTAGGGAAAATCGATAAGAAACTGCAAATTAGAAATGGAGTAATCATTTCATATTCCTTTCTTGATTTTAAAATTTAACAAAACGAGATCGAATCGTTCCTTAAATGTTCATATCTTTTTTTTTTACGATACGATTTCTGCACTGAACAGCATATGCAAGTTGTATCCAGCTGGACACTTAGCGACAGATTCATAACATGTCCATACCTTGTATGTCTATTGCTCAAACAATGCCTATAGGTAGGACAGTGCCTTGGACTCAGAATTTCTCTTTGTAAACGGAAGTTGGTATTCCCTACTCATTTCAACATCAACCTTCGTATATAGTCAGATTCAGATGTGCTGTCACCACTCTCATATTCATGTGAACCACACTCATGTTAATGTGTAGCCTACCTCTCCCATGTTCATGTGTACCTCTCCCATGTTCATGTGTACCTCTCCCATTTTCATGTGTAACACACCCATATTCATGTGAACCACTCCCATGTTCATGTGTACCACTCCCATATTCATGTGAATCACTCCCATATTCATGTATACCACTCCAATATTCAAGTGTACCGCTCCCAAATTCATGTGTATCACTTAAATATTCATATGTACCACTCTAATATTCATGTGTACCACTGCCACATTCATGTGCACCACTCGCATATTCATGTGTACCACTCCCATGCTCATGCGTACTACTAAGGTGTTCATGTGTACCACTGCCACATTCATGTGTACCACTGCTAGATTCATGTGTACCACTCCCATATTCATGTGTACCACTCCCATATTCATGTGTACCACTCTCATATTTATGTGTACCACTCCCATGCTCATGTGTACTACTAAGATGTTCATGTGTACCACGCCCACATTCATGTGTACCACTGCCATATTCATGTGTACCACTTCCATATTCATGTGTACCACTCCCATATTCATGTGTACCACTCCCATGCTCATGTGTACTAAGATGTTCATGTGTATCACTCCCACATTCATGTGTATCACTGCCATATTCATGTGTACCATTCCCATATTCATGTGTACCACTCTCATATTTGTTTACCGCTCCCATGTTCATGTGTACCACTCCCATGCTCATGCATACTACTAAGGTGTTCATGTGTACCACTGCCACATTCATGTGTACCACTGCTAGATTCATGTGTACCACTCCCATATTCATGTGTACCACTCCCATATTCATGTGTACCACTCTCATATTTATGTGTACCACTCCCATGCTCATGTGTACTACTAAGATGTTCATGTGTACCACGCCCACATTCATGTGTACCACTGCCATATTCATGTGTACCACTTCCATATTCATGTGTACCACTCCCATATTCATGTGTACCACTCCCATGCTCATGTGTACTAAGATGTTCATGTGTATCACTTCCACATTCATGTGTATCACTGCCATATTCATGTGTACCATTCCCATATTCATGTGTACCACTCTCATATTTGTTTACCGCTCTCATGTTCATGTGTACCACTCCCATGCTCATGTGTACCACTAAGATGTTCATGTGTACCACTCCCACATTCATGTGCACCACTGCCATATTCATGTGTACCACTCCCATATTCATGTGTACCACTCCCATGCTCATGTGTACTACTAAGATGTTCATGTGTACCACTCCCACATTCATGTGTATCACTGCCATATTCATGTGTACCACTCCCATATTCATGTGTACCACTCTCATATTTATGTGTACCGCACCCATATTCATGTGTACCACTCCCATGCTCATGTGTACCACTAAGATGTTCATGTGTACCACTCCCACATTCATGTGTATCACTCTCATATTCATGTGTACCACTCCCATATTAATGTGTACCACTTCCAAATTCATGTGTACCACTCCCATATTCATGTGTACCACTCCCAAATTCATGTGTATCACTCTAATATTCATGTGTACCACTGACATATTCATGTGCATCACTCTCATATTCATGTGCATCACTCGCATATTCATGTGTACCACTCCCACATTCATGTGTACCACTCCCATGTTCATGTGTACCATCCCCATGTTCCTGTGTACCACGCCCATATTCATCTGTACCACTTCCATATTCATGTGTACCGCTCCTATATTCATGTGTATCAATCCCACATTCATGTGTACCACTCCCATATTCATGCGTACCACTCCAATATTCATGTGTACCACTTCCGTGTTCATGTGTATCACTCCCATATTTATGCATACCACTCACATGTTGATGTGTACCGCTCCCATATTCATGTGTACCACTCCTGTAGTCATGTATAACCACTCCCATATTCATGTGTACCACTCCCATATCCATGTGTACCACTCCCAGTTTCATGTGTATCACTCCCATATTCATGTGTACCACTCTAATATTCATGTGTACCACTGATATATTCATGTGCATCACTTTCATATTCATGTGCATCACTCCTATATTCATGTGAACCACTCCCATATTCATGTATACCACTCCAATATTCATGTGTTCCACTCCCATATTCATGTGAACCACTCCCATATTAATGTGTATCACTCCCATATTCATGTGTACCGCTCCCATATTTATGTGTATCAATACCACATTCATGTGTACCTCTCCGATGTTCATGTGTACCGCTCCTATATTCATATGTAGCAATCCCACATTCATGTGTACCAATCCCATATTCATGTGTACCATTCCCGTGTTCATGTGTATCACCCCTATATTCATGTGAACCACTCCCATGTTGATGTGTACCCCTCCCATATTCATATGCATCAATCCCATATTCATGTGTACCGCTCCCATATTCATGTGTACCTCTCCCATATTCATATGTATCAATCCCATATTCATGTGTACCGCTCCCATATTCATGTGTATCATTCCCATATTCATGTGTACCACTCCCATATTCATGTGTATCACTCCCATATTCATGTGTACCACTCTCATATTCATATGTATCAATCCCATGTTCATGTGAACCACTCCCATGTTCGTGTGTACCACTCCCATATCCATGTGTATCACTCCCATATTCATGTACACCGCTCCCATATTCAAGTATATCACTCCCATATTCATGTGTACCACTCTCATGCCCATGTGTACCACTCCCGTGTTCATGTGTATAACTCCCATGTGAACCACTCTCATGTTCGTGTGTACTACTCCCATATCCATGTGTATCACACCCATATTCATGTGTACCACTCCCATGTTCATGTGTAACACTCCCACATTCATGTGTATAACTCCCATATTCATGTCAACCACTCCCATGTTCATGTGTACCACTCCCGTGTTCATGTGTATCACTCCCATATTCATCTGAACCACTTCCGTATTCATGTGTAACACTTCCATATTCATGTGTTCTCCTTGTTGATCGCAATCACATATTTTATTATGTTTTCATTTAATAGTTTTTTTCACTATTCACTATCAGGTGTTCTATTTCTAAACTCACTATCAGCAGTTCCATTTCTATACTCACTATCAGTAGTTCCATTTCTATACTCACTGTCAGTTGTTCCATTTCTATGCACACTATCATATGTTCCAATTCTATACTCACGATCAGTTGTTCCATTTCTATGCTCACTATCAGTTGTTCCAATTGTTTGCTCACTATCAGATGTTCCATTTCTTCACTCACTATCAGATGTTCCATTTCTATGCTCACTATCAGTTTTTCAATTTCTATGTGCACTATCAGATGTTCCATTTCTATGGTCACTATCAGATGTTCCATTTCTATACTCGCTATAAGTTGTTTCATTTCTATGCTATCACAGGTTTCATTTCTATACTCACTACCACTTATCCCATTTATATGCTCATTGTCAGATGTTCCATCTCTATACTCACTATCAGTTGTCCCATTTATAATAATAATAATAATAATAATAAAAGGCTTTATTTAGACTCGATTTACATCTCTTAGGCCGAGGCCTTTCGGCCAGAGGGTCGAGTAATCCATTTCTATGCTCACTATCAGTTGTTCCATTTCTATACTAACTATCAGATGTTCCACTTCTATGTTCATCAGTTGTTTCATTTCTATACTCACTATCAGTTGTCCCATTTCTATGCTCACTATCAGTTGTTCCATTTCTATGCTCACTATCAGTTGTCCCATTTCTATGCCCACTATCAGTTGTTCCATTTCTATACTCACTATCACGTTTCATTCCTATACTCACTTTCAGTTATCCCATTTCTATGCTCATTGTTAGATGTTCCATCTCTATACTCACTATCAGTTGTCCCATTTCTATACTCACTATCAGTTGTTCCATTTCTATGCTCACTGTCAGATGTTCCACTTCTATGCTCACTATCAGATGTTCAATTTCTATACTCACTATCAGTTGTTCCATTTCTATGCTCACTATCACGTTTCATTTCTATTCTCACTACCAGTTATCCCATTTCTATGCTCATTGTCCGATGTTTCATTTCTATACTCACTACTAGTTATCCCATTTATATGCTCATTGTCAGATGTTCCATCTCTATACTCACTATCAGTTGTCCCATTTTTATGCTCACTATCAGTTGTTCCATTTCCATACTCACTATCTGTTGTTCCATTTCTATACTCACTATCAGATGTTTTACTTCTATGTTCATCAGTTGTTCCATTTCTATACTCACTATCATTTGTTCCATTTCTATACTATCACATTTTTCACTTCTATACTCACTACCATTTATCCCATTTCTATGCCCATTGCCAGATGTTCAATCTCTATACTATCAGTTGTCCCATTTCTATGCTCACCATCAGTTGTTCCATTTCCATACTATCAGTTGTTCCATTTCTATACTCACTATCAGATGTCCCATTTCTATGCTCACTATCAGTTGTTCCATTTCTATACTCACTATCAGTTGTTCCATTTCTATGCTCACTGTCAGATGTTCCATTTCTATACTCACTATCATTTGTTCCATTTCTATACTATCACGTTTCATTTCTATACTCACTACCAGTTATCCCATTTCTATGCTCATTGCCAGATGTTCAGTCTCTATGCCCACTCTCAGTTGTCCCAGTTCTATGCCCACTATCAGTTGTCCTATTTCTATGCTCACTATCACGTTTCATTTCTATACTCACTATCAGTTATTCCATTTCTATGCTCATTGTCAGATGTTCCATCTCTATACTCACTATCAGTTGTCCCATTTCTATGCTCACTCAGATGTTCCACTTCTATGCTCACTATCAGATGTTCAATTTCTATACTCACTATCAGTTGTTCCATTTCTATGCTCACTGTAAGTTCTTCCATTTCTATACTCACTATCAGTTCTTCCATTTCTATAATCACTATTAAATGTTCATGTGTTCTCCTTGTTAACCACGCTCGCATGTTTTGTTTGTTTTCGTGTAAGTTTTTTTTCATTTTCACTATCAGATGTTCTTTTTCTATACTCACTATCAGTTGTTCCATTTCTATACTCACTATCAGTTCTCATTTCTCTGCCCAACTGTTCCATTTCTATGCTCAGTGTCAGATGTTCCAATTCAATGCTCACTATCAAATGATCCTTTTCTATGCTCATCATCATTTCTTCCATTTCTATGCTCACTATCAGTTCTTCCATTTCTATACTCACTATCAGTTATTCCATTTCTATACTCACTACAAGTTGTTCCATTTCTATGCTTACTAGCAATTGGGTGAGTGAGTGAGTGAATAGAATTTAATGTCGCTTTCAACAATATTTCAGCTATATATCGTGACGAATCAACTAAGCACCATCCAGCCAAGTTGTGTTCCTGCTACTTCAAAGAAGAAATCTTTGAAGCAGCATGGAACCAGACACCCTCCATCCACCCTATAAAACACTGAGGACAGCGCACAAGACACAGACAGGACGTTTAGATGGTGCAATAAAGACAAGTGATATTACAGTGCTAGACATCACATATCAAGTTCCTGTTGCTTCTCAGCAAAATGCATTGAAGCAACAGGAACCTGTACCCACCCAACCACCCGCTGCTCATTACAAGTTGTCCCATTTCTATGCTTACTATCAATTGCTCCATTTCTATGCTCAGTATCAAGTGTTCCATTTCTATATTCACTGTCAGATGCTCCATTTCTGTGCTCAGTGTCAGGTATTCCATTTCTATGATAACTTACAGATGTTCCATTTCTATACTCACTATCAAATGTTCTATTTCTATGCTCACAGTCTGACGTTCCATTTCTATGATCAACCCAAGATACTCCATTTCTAAGCTCGCTGTCCATTTCTACGCTCAGGGTCGGATGTCACAATTATATTTCACACTCAGATGTTCCATTTCTATATTCCATTACTCTGCTCAATATCAAATATTCCATTACTCTGCTCACTATCAAATATTCCATTTCTATGCCCACCTTCTGATGTTCCATTTCTGTGCCCACCGTCTGATGTTTCATTTCTATGCCCACCGTCTGATGGTCCATTTCTATGCCCACCGTCTGATGGTTCATTTCTATGCCCACCATCTGATGGTCCATTTCTATGCCCACATTCTGATGTTCCATTTCTGTGCCCACCGTCTGATGTTTCATTTCTATGCCCACTGTCTGATGGTCCATTTCTATGCCCGTCTGATGGTTCATTTCTATGCCCACCACCATCTGATGGTCCATTTCTATGCCCACCGTCTGATGTTCCATTTCTATGATCACTGTCTGATGTTCCATTTCTATGCCCACCGTCTGATGTTCCATTTCTATGATCACTATCAGATGTCATAATTCTATTTCACACTCGGATGTTCCATTTCTATATTCCATTACTCTGCTCACTATCAGATGTTCCATTTCTATGCTCACCGTCTGATGGTCCATTTCTATGATCACTATCTGATGGTCCATTTCTATGCTCACTGTCAGATGTTACATTTCTATCCGGACTGTCAGATGTTCCATTTCTATGCTCAGTCAGAAGTTACAGTTGTAGGTTCACTATCAGATTACGATTTCTATGCTGTTAGCTGTTCATTTTCACTGTCAGATGTACCATTTCTATGTCTAGATACTGCGCAATATAGGAGACAGACAACTTACAGAAAAAAACAAAGACACAAATAAGCACGGTATAATTTCTTTGCATTTCTATTTTGAATTTATTGCCTCACAAATTGGCTGATCAGGCAGTCATTAAATTAAACATAAGCAGTGTACGAGTGTATCACAAACAGGACAGGTAGTTGTTAGTTGTTAGACATACAGATACATGTACACAGTATTGGACATATTCTCTTCATGTAGATCCGGGAAATGTACAACGCATGTTGTAGGCCAAACATATACACTGCACAGAATGATCCAACATCTATGCTCAAGCGTAATAAAGTTCAGATTTAACAGCAGATATATTTGGAGGCATTACAGATGACGCTCCATACGAAAGTTGTCCTTCGAGTAGGACGTACACAAAAAATATGTTCTTGTTCTCTTGACTCTGAAAGGCAAATCCGACCCACGATTCCTAAATTATGTATGTACATGTAGGATGCTGCATCTTTGATTTTACAAATACATAGTAAATATTTTGGGTGAGGGGATGTATGATGATGATATTTTATTTCTTGGTTTATGGAATTAGGTACAAGCAGAAAGAAAAAAATGTTTTCATCACCCTCCCTGTTGTTATTTTGAAGAAGAACTGTGAATCACTCAAATTATGAGATTTGATCCAAAATAGTACAGACTGCTGCTCCCTGAGAACTCGCCATCCAAACAATGTAGCAATACTTGGCGGAGTAACATTCTTATTCTAGAGGCTAGAGGAATGTTTTACTTTATTCCGACCTCCAGCATGACATTTCACCATGAAAATTTTGTGAACCAAGACACAAAAAGAACAGATTTACTTGTCCAGTGAAGGAACAAGAATCCCTCAAACTTTTAATGATAACATGAGGGAATTATTGATATGTGCATAGTGTTCTTCGAATTTCCAACATTATCTACTGAAGATGCTGTGACAAATAAGTTTTGGTCAGTATAGGGATATGGAATAAACAAAATAGAAAACACTCATCAAGATGTAAAATAAATTGCAAGAAATGCCACTTTAGGAATGAAGTTTTCAAATAACATAACATTTCATAGAAATGCTAGAGCAGTGTTAAATAATTATACAAAAACATATTATGTACATCAAGCATGTCAAGTGGGCAAAAGCATGAAAACTGAACATAAATTCATACAAATAACCAATAACAAATAACACACTATCGTATCGCAAAAATAGGTGAATAAAAAAACACAGCAGGGCACTTGGTGAATAGAATGATAAGTGTTTCTAACAGATAGATGTATACATTAGGGTGGATACTGACCACCATGGAAACAAGTAACAATTTCAGCACTAGAACTTTCATGGAATTTCTTCTTTAGTAAATAGGTAACTTTAGAAAATAAAGATTTAACAGGCCTCGAGCATGCACATAAATTGTATTTATTCCATCTCTGGTTAGGATGTTGCGAATAATATATGGTATCTTCGTAAAGTATATCCTTCATGCATGGATAAAAATGGGGTGTGTACCTGGTGTTCCTTCAGGACTGATTATCTCGTTCCACAGGAACTGTCCTGTTTCAGCTCGATAGAAGCTGAAATCCTCCTACACCATAATCATTTACAATGGTCTTACATAAATGTTGAAAAGATGAAAGGAAATTTTGACTTAAAGGTGAACTGTAAAGCTTTTAATTTTTTTCTAAAATGTTGCTTACATACATCCTGTGTTATGTGATATAACTGTTATACGATTTTGGGGTGAATATATTTCGCTAAATTGTACTAATAATAATATTAAAGTTATTCTGTTATAGATCTGTATTGCTAACTTACATCGCTTGTATTTGCTTGTAGAACGGTATGACGTTATAGTGGTCTCCTTCATTCAGGTTTTAGCTGATGTATCATTTTACATGATGTCGTGCTACGTCGGATGAATGAGTGAGGACCGCCATAACGTCATTACATTCCAAAACAGTGTAAGGCAATCAATGACATTTACTAAAGTTGTGGCTCCTGTTTTCTGGTGTTACAAGTTTTGAATTATCGTATACTCAGATCGAATAATCCACAAAACTATTACCACACATAAACAACAATAACTACAAAGGTCTTGATTTCTGACATTTAAGCAGATCATTGGAAAGTTTCACAGTTCACCTTTAAATAAAGAGCTGAAATATCATTGTAATGTATTTCATAAATCTACTAGGGATTTGATTATCAATCAAGCATATTGGTCATGTTAGACGACATGAATTTCCAGGATTTCCAATAGTGGCAACTGGGCCAGTGATCTGCTATTGTTCCATTTGCTAACATGTCAAGTCACATTGAAAAGTGGTATCTCCTCTTACATGATCTATATACCGACAATAATCATGTCAACAATTTGAGTTTTGAGAACTTTCTTATAGAAATTTGATTCCTAGAATATATAGAAGTGTGCAGCTAGTAGTTTTACGGTATGCTAAATGAACAGATTTGCCCATGATCTATCTTATATCAGGATGTTCGATTTTATTTTGGGACAGGATGTTTTCATGAGGGTATTGTGTTTTTCAAAGAATAGTGCAGTTTTCTTTTGTCAAACGGTCTTTATCTCGGATAGTAACATAAAATAAATTTCACAAAAAACATATACTTGATCAGACTGATTTGTCGAGTAGTTCCTAACATATGCTACAGCAACTTTGTATGCGGTGGCATATATGCCAAGTCCCGTACATTGAACAGCTCATGGCAATACCATTGCATATGTGTGTGGTTGAATGACAGATTTGAACAATGGGCCATCGGACAACCTACCTTCAAGTTCCGAGGCTCAATGTGGACTGTAATCCACCATCGCCCTACGATTGTGTTTGCCATGAACAGTTTGGACTCTTGACTGTTCCGCCCCATGGCGGAATTTCCCATTAGGAAATGGACTTTGTTTTGCCATGTTGTATAGATATTTGATTCTGTAACAATGGTTCCTATACAATCGAATGAAGAAACTTATTTCAGAGACACTGATTGGGCTCATTTCAATATGAAAAGGCAAAATCAGTTAGCAGCTGGAGAAAGTGATTTAATTTTGGTAAAGTACACCATTATTCTTTGAATAATATACACAGCGAAATATTCACCAGCCAGTACTGTGCGGTTCATAACTGAACAGTACTGGCAGGAAACGGCCTGTTACCAGCAGGTTTACTGCGCAGTAAACGCACGGTTAGCATCCGTTGGTTACCATCCAGTGGGCGACTGGACAGTACCATTCAGTTGACAACTGGATGGTTACCACATAGTTACCGTATGGTAACTGGTCGGAAACTACAGGTAACCAACAGGTGAATAACCTGTCAGTAACCAGACGGTAACCGTGCAGTACCGTCTGGTAACTGAACAGTACCTGCCAGTAAGCACCCAGTTACTGGTTCATTTTAAAATGCACAGTACTGTAAGGGGACCTTTCCTGCTAGTTACATTCAGTTGTGGACTGCACAGTACTGGCTGGCGACGGTAACCAGCTGGAAATGGCTGGTGAAAGTTTTGCTGTGTGGTAGTCCACAATGTCAGTGAAAAATATATCAGGAAACGATCTCTATCATGGCTTCTGTCATGTCCTTTGTATACTATATACACAGTATGATCCCACAAACCAGGGTAAAAAGACAGGATACATTAATATCACCTTAATGGAGCTCTTATTTCCTCGAGTGTTTCTGTAACAAGACATCCTCCTTTACAGGGAAGAGAGATACGAGTCTGTACTGTACTGTTATATTCTGACAGGAATGTCTTTCTGCTTCAATATTACAATAACCATGGGTAGTCTTACCACAGGCCATATCTGAC
>JAVTVY010024323.1:0-97763 GCA_036873755.1 Hanleya hanleyi
CCCGCATCAGGAAAACAGCCATGGCGATCTATGAACAGTATACCTTACTACCGCTTGAAATGAAAGGCGACCCCACGCACAGGTCCATCATGAAGGCCAAGCGTCACTTGGAGGAGGCTATGGGGCTACCACCCACCGTGGCCCTGGAAAATGCGATCAGAATGCGCAAACAACTGTTTCAGGACATGCTGCCCGAAGAATATCCAGGCCTGTCCGACGATGATTAGAATAAACGGTTCAGAGCGAACATGGCCGAAGATGGAACTTGCTGAAATGGTGACTTCTGATTGGACAAGACTACATCTAACGGACAGGAACGAATATAATAGATGCAAATGGTGGCCTCTGATTGGGGAAGAGTCTTTTTGAGTTGTAAACATACCCAACGCGGCTCCCCCAGCGTGGGTATGATGTAACATTGGGGAAAATAAACTATATGAAAAAACTTCTTGTCGTTGTTGTTCTCTCATGTGTCATCCTTGTTTTTGTTGTTGTTGTTCTCTCTCCGGTCTATATGATGGCGTCAAGGCGTTATGTTAGAGCATTAAGGCATAACTACAAGCGTTGACGGGCGTCACTGCATTTCGAAGAATTAGTGACAATTACATGGAATATCTAGAAAATCAGAATTTCTGATCTATTTCACCAGGGCGTTGAAGCGTTAAGCTTGGCGTTGGCGGGCGTTGCTACAATATGACACCTCATACGACGCATTCGGACCAAGGATGGTCCCTCTCTACACCAAATACCTTCCTTTTACTGCCCCAAAATGTCCACTTTGGCTACTACTCGTACTGATGACGTCACCAATGACGTGAACATCCCTCAAATTGGGGTCTACACCCCAAGAGCTACAAAATGACACCTCACACGACGCATTCGGACCAAGGATGGTCCCTCTCTACACCAAATACCTTCCTTCACTGCCCAAAATGGCCACTTTATTTACTACAACCAACTGCGTATGCGCAGATTGACGCGACTTGCATTTGAAAACACACCATTCTGACTCTAACCCACACAAGCTTCACTTTGACACCTTCCACGACCCATTCGGACCCATAGCGGTCATCTCTACCCCAAACACACACCCACATACCCCCCCAAAATGCCTGCTTTCTATACTACGGCCAGACTGCGCATGCGCAGAATGACCATATTTCTACCCCACATCCACGCCACCAGATGCTCCATTACATAGGCTTCACATGGATACCTCACACGACCCATTCGAACCATGAATAGCCCATCTCTAACCCAAACACACCCACACACACACCCAAAAATGCCTGCTTTCTATACTACGGCCAGGCTGCGCATGCGCCGATTATTGACAACGTACGAATTATTAGTGTAGTCAAGTGCTCCTGCATGAGAGCTTCAAAATAAGACCTCATACGACACCATTGGACCACCAGGGACTCACCTAGACTCCAACACGTCCACCCAATATGGATTTATACATACATTGGGCTTATACCCCAGTATATGGGTCTATATGGGGCTACAGACAGACCTCAAACTTTTTTCAAAAATTTCACCGTTTCGTGCCGGGACACTTCCTATCATGTTTGTCTTGACGAGACAAAACAAATCAAAACAACCATACCGCAAATGTCTAGAAGTACGTTTCCCAGTGGGACAAACATTGGTCCTATACCCCTAGTATGGGACTATATGGCTCTATATGGGGCTACGTAAACAAATCCTGAAATCTGATGACCATCTTGGATTTTTGCTAATTTAGAGTATTTATAGTGTTCTTATTTTGTTTCCAATGAATGGTTGGCCCCTTTATAAGAGTTTAGATAAAATGAAACAAATATTGGATGACATTTGAATGAATAATTGGCAATTATGTTTAAAAAATGATTTTCGATGATGGCCATTTTGAAATTCAAAATGGAGGTCCCAAATGTTAATGCAAAAACTGGCACCCATTCTTTTCTTAATCAGCGAACTTTCTAGATGTGTTTAGACATGAATGCCAAGAATCTACCCGAAAAAATGACAAATCTGGAAAATATTACGTAAGCCCATAGACTAAATGCTAGCGTTATTTACAGAACTCAGAATCTCTTTAGTAAAAACAAAGAGCATCGAACGATAAGTTTGAACTGTCATTATATGATCGTGTTCAAAAACCCGAGAGATGCATCTCAAATTTCGCATTTGGCCAAACAAATGTATCCGGGAAATACAGTCTTCTTGCACAGAGTGTACATCAGCGCTGTTTCAGAACCTTACGGATATCTTTTTATCGACTTGAAACAGGATACCGCCGAACATATGAGATTGCGTACACGTATATTCCCGGGTGAAATTCAATACGTATACATGAGAAGATAAAAGAATTGTGTAATGTCGAAACGTGTTCAGTTTAATATCGGCCGTCATGTCTGCAAGACTAAGGAGAAACGCTCTTGCCGTTAAAGTACTATCAAAAGCCAATCCAAAATTGTGTAAAATTATAATCAGGGGTGCGGACAAAGAATTACTAGACTGCCTCTGCGAATGCGCACTTAATGTCTTAAAAGGTAATGTACGCTTATCATCTCCTCAGAAAGCAAAATTATCTCGACATAAAAACGTGCTTCGACAGCTAGCTAAGAAAAGTACACCTCAGGGTAAAAAAAGAGCGATACTACAAAAAGGAGGATTCCTAGGAGCTTTACTGGCTCCAATTGCCGCGTCAGTGTTAGGGCCATTAGTTTCCGGTATATTTGGTGGTAGCTAATGGAACCGTTTAAAAAGATGGCATTGATAGATGAACGTACGTTGCAATCTCTGTCACAAAATCAACAAGGTCCCACTGACAGTTCAGCTACGGTGATGCAAACTTTGGATCGTGAGATGGAGAGCGTATTACAACGGAGGGATTTATCCGAAGGAGATAAAATTTCTCTATACAATCAAGTATTGCAAAGATATTTAACGTTTCAGAATAAATATTTCAACGATCGACGCCCTTTAAAGGTTAAGGTCGTACAGGGGGAATCAACGCAAGGACAGCCGCTTCAAACCACTCCCGTAATACAGCACGAGGATGAAGATTTGATAGAACAAGAAGTTATACAGAGTGTACCCGAGTCGATGCAGAAAAAAACGCGTCTTTTACTTAACCGCATCAAGGCGAGTCCAAATATGAAATGGTCCGATCAGGGTGAACTCGTGTACAAAGATAGGGTAATAGCAAACACTCACATTTCTGATCTCATCAACGATATACTACGAGAGCGACGACGCTTTAATCCTCAAGGATGGGAAATGTTTGCGAGAGGGTTGAGAGAAACGAATGTACCCCAAGGATTAATTGGCAATCCTCGTCGATGGAATTTTATGCAAGCTTCACAGGGCATAGCCGCCCCACAGGCACCCCCTGAACGAAGTCGGGCAAGGGCGAGGTCTGAAACGCGCCGTGCTGGTCCGAAAAGAGCCAGATGGAGTTCTTTATAAGTTGAAAAGGGCACTACTCGTTCTTCACTTTAAACTTATCGTTAACACGGTAAACATGTTTTACGTTACCTTACCCAGTAATAGTTCTATGGAGTATTTCCCCAACAATACATTGACCCATTATACCACTCAGCTTCCTCAGGCTCTCGACCTCCACGGTGAATGGGAGGTAGAGTTAGTAGAATTACATTACTCGAATGCGTTTCTCAATGTACAACGGGATTCTGTGTTCATGAAAATTCAGTTGGTGGATGATATAAACTATACGTGCATCGTCGAGTCGCATATAGTAGGCGATAGTCTTGTACCTCTGTTACGTATTGTACCCATTACCGGAAATCACGATGAATACGTTACGCAGTCATACGATCATGTGAAATATTTTCCCCTACAAAAGAAAAACTTCTCTACTGTGGAAATAGATATAAGGGATGACACCGGATCCAGAGTACCATTCGACTCGGGTAAAGTGGTTGCGACACTACACTTTAGACAGAAACGTTCGCCAAATTTCATATGAACATGAGAACGCCGTATCATTGTAATGCTAAAGCATACGCCGATTACTACACGACTCCGGTCGGGCACGGACTACCCGTATTTTCGGGAGCGGCAGTGCAGAGGGGGCATGGGATAGGAAACATACTCGGAGGAATCTTTAAATCCATGCTTCCACTACTCTCCCGCGGTGCTAAATCCATAGGTAAACGTGCCGTTGAAACGGGGCTAGAAATTGCGGGGGATGTACTGTCGGGACACAACGTGAAGCAATCCGCTGTAAATAGAACCAAACAGGCTGGTGCGAAGCTGATACGTCAAGCCGACCAACATTTATTCGGAGTATCGCCTTCGTCTAACTCTATGCCTATAAAAAGAGGGACAAAGAGGAAGAAGTCCAGTCGGAGAACCGTTAAGACGAGTGGGCGCATCAAAGGGGATATATTTCAGTGAACGATATAATAATTACATATGGCGTTAGTACACCCAATGTCATGCGAGTGCGCGAACAGCGAATTGGACTTGTTTTCGGTGCCACCTACACAAAGCAGTGTACAAGAAGGTCAATGGGTGGAGCATTACCCCGTGGCGACATTAACGTCCAATGGTCCTATAGAGTTCGCCATTAACGGTTCGGGCGATGACTATATCGATTTAGCGAATACGCATATTTACGTCAGAGCGAGGATCGTTAAGGGCGATGACACAAATGTGGACATGGCTGATAACGTGGGACCCGTTAACAACTGGTTGCACTCGCTTTTCAGTCAAGTGGATTTCAGTTTAAACGAGACATTGATATCCTCCAGTACTAATACATATCCCTACCGTTCATACCTGGAAACTCTGTTGAGTTACGGACGGGAAGCCAAGCAATCTCAGCTGACATCGGTACTATGGTTCAAGGACACCGCTGGGCACATGGAGACTGGGGGTGATAATGAGGGGTTTACCGCAAGAAAGCGACTCACTATGGCTAGTCGTATGGTGGATCTAATGGGTAAACTCCACCTCGACTTATGCTTTCAGAGTAGATATCTTCTCAACGGCGTAAACGTAAAAATAAAACTCATACGAAGTAAAGACGAATTCGCTCTGATGACGAGCGAGGCGAATCCGGAGTATAAGATCACTCTAAGCTCTGTGTCTCTGTTCGTACGCAAAGTGAAACTGAACCCTTCAGTAATGCTAGCTCACACCGCCGCGTTACAGAAAGGTAGCTGCAAATATCCTGTCAGGAGGGTGGCCGTGAAGGTATTTTCAGTTCCTAGGGGTAACATGTCCGTAAATCAGGAGAACCTGTTTCTGGGCCAATTGCCAAAGCGCATTGTGGTGGGGTGTGTAGACACCGATGCGTATAATGGCGTGTACAATAAAAGCCCGTTCAATATGAAACACTACGGCATTAACCTTTTTGCCCTATACGTGGACGGACGACAAGTGCCAGCTAAACCACTGCAACCAAATTTTGAGAGACAGAGTTTTATGAGATCGTACTTAGGATTGTACACTACCACGGGGCAACACTACAAAGACGAAGGTAATGACATATCGAGAACAGATTTCAGCGCGGGGTACACCTTGTTCAGTTTTGATCTGACCCCCGACTTGTCCGATGGTGACCATTTCAATTTAATCAAACAGGGAAACCTGAGACTTGAAATGAGGTTCTCGCACGCACTACCGAATACCATCAACGTCATATGCTACGCAGAGTTCGATAACTTGATCCTAATAGACAGGTCACGCAACGTAATGTTTGACTATGCCGCATAATGGACGCAAAACAGATAGAAAATATCTTGAAGTCTGATTCGTATACAAAACATATTTTCAAAGGAGTTTATTCTAGAGATACATTACCTCTTAAACGGAGAAAAAAAGGTGAAAAACGTGCCTACGTTTGCAACACGGATACTCATTACTTGGAAGGTCAGCATTGGGTAGCCTTGTACATAGACGAAGATGGAAATGCCGAGTATTTCGATTCGTACGCCATTCCTCCGATACACGCAGAATTCGTGACATTTCTACGAGAAAATTCAAAATCATGGATACATAATAATAAGAGGATCCAGGGGTCTTTTTCAAGTGTTTGCGGTCAATTTTGTATCTTTTATATATTGCATAGATGCCGAGCTTCAGAGCCTCGTTCACGGTTTTTGGATGTACAACCCCAGACAGATCATCTCTCTTGCCGTGAGCGGGTGTTAGACGACCTTCGGTTAAGGACCTCTGAAATCGTGTACAGACTTGAGACAGATCACGATGAAGAGTAATATTGTTATAGCTAAGTGTTTGTTTACTAAAGTTGTATTGTATTAGTTGCTATTGAATAAATACTATTAAAAATGTATTTACCGTATTCTCGTCTTCTTTTCTTTCCTTCTCGCTCTCAGCGTAGTACGTTTAAAAAAACAAAAGTCTTATCACGGACTGACACCGGTCAAATGCAACGGCTATCATTCTATGATAAGTATTCAGTTTTTTTTTTCTTTTTTTTTTTTTCCCCCACAATAAGAATATACATAACAATACAGTAATAAACTCAAAATAAATAAAGCGACTATTGCAATACGATACATAGTGTATTCTCATAGCTTTCAAAGACAACTGTCTTCATCCTCAGAGAGTGGCTAAAGCACTGAGCGAGGGTACACATAGGTTTATATACATACATGTAGGTGAGATCAACTCACTCAAATAGTAATACAGTAATAATAATTATAATAATAATAATTATAATAATAATAATAATAATAATAATAATAGTACAATGTGTTTAGCTATATAAGTATTCCTACATCTATTACATTGTAATATTAGGCCAAATTATTAAGTCGGGTTAAATACAATAAGTTCCCTTAGACGACTTAGAATCCGTAAGGTAGAGTGTCCAAATCGGGCTGAATTACACGCTTAGTGTATACCAGGCGATAGTCTTTCTTCTCCTCTCTATTGAAAATCTCTATTCTACTCTTGTTACGACAAATTTTCTTCTCGTTGTATACCGTGACTTTATCGTTCCGACCACATTTTGAACACTCGTAAATGTGTTTTCCACACAAACATGTATACGTTAAATTTCTGACCATGTCAACTACGGTATCATAGTTGATCAGTTGGCTATTTTTGTCATTTAACGTAAAGCCTCGCACTTTGCATACGGTCACGCCTTTCTTTGTTTTGTAACAATAGTTCTTCGGACCACCTGACGCGAATGTGGTTATGTAATCGTCACCATCTAGTTCGTTCGTGAGGTCACCCAAAAAATCACCGAATCAGTATCGTAGTATAAAACTCGGCGATCGAGTTGATCGAGAACATCGTAAAGTTTCAGTCTCGCTTGAGCTGTTGTAAACGCTGCGATATAAACGTTCGAAGACGCCCCTGTGGCCACGTGTTCACTTTTGTGTTCCCATTCCATAAGTACGACGTTTTCATTGACGTCGTGGAAGTCTTTGACGTCTTTTTCATGATCGTTCAAAAGGGCGTCGAATTTTTCGGGTGACCTCACGAACGTCGATTGTCTCAACCCATTTCGTTGACCGAATTTACCCCAAAAACTGTTCAGGCATAATTTGGCAACTGCTCTTAACCCCGGGTTCCGTTTTATGTTTGATTTGTTCAAGTCGATACCCTCGTGTACTCTATATTGTTCGATATAATCGTCTTCGTCCTTTTCGGTTTTCACCCATTCAGGCCACCCAGAAGCTTCCTGTTTTATACGCAAGAAAGTGTTAATGTAAGAAGTGAATAGCCCGCTTTCGGGGTTGGCACCGTCATACATCGCCGTCTGGGGAAATCGTAAACCTCGTACACTTTGACGACGCGATACCCTTTTTCAAGCACTCTCTGTATTTCGAGCGAAACCCACGTCCCTGTAAAGCTACGCTCTTCGTCAGTATGGTTACACTCAGGTGTAAAATTTTGACAACATGTGCGACATAAAGCAAACATAAGTCTACCGTTTTGAGATTTGTAAGGCAAAACTGGATGGTACAGCTTTCTCGGTGGAAGAACCTTACATTTTATGAAACCTGTGTACACGTTGAGGTCATCGTTAAAATCTTTTGTGATGATATTGGGGTATCCCATTGGGTACACACCGTTCTTGTTCACGTAAGGGTAGAGCGACGTAAAGTCTACGTACATTATTCGCTCTCCTTCATTCACTGTGTGATATAATTTTGAAGCGTTTGTCCTTCCCCCATAAAAAGAGTCACGTGGGTCCAACCTCGGTTGAACATCGAGTCGTGAAACGAAGGTTTGAAGCTCGGGATTCTGCGTTATTTCACACGACGCCGTTGTCTCTGTCGAATCCGTCTAGTTTATAACGGCCAATACGTTTCTCAACGTCATTGAGAGCGTGTTGAATGAACAAGGATTGGCCTTCACTCGTAGCCATAATCCATTCCAACCACTGGATTGAAACATGCGAATATTGGTCTCTTTCAACAATACCCTCGCTCGGAATTCTAGCTACGGTATCGCTTTCTATGAACAAATGCCTGTAAATACCGAAGCACAAACTGGCTATTGTGATGTAATTGAAAGCATCAACGCCTACCGGCTCTTCCTCGTCTATCGCGGTGGGGGGTGATTTTGTCAGATCTAAAATCAGGTTTCTGAATTTGATGCAACATTTTCTCAAAATATCGGTATCCGAGGCGCAGTAGGCATACATTTCCTTTCTAAAGTCGAAGATTCTCTCATTCAACAACTGCTCCGCGTGCCACTCAAGAAAACTCTGTTTGTCTTTTGTGGACATACTGTCAACTCCGTAAAACGACGTATCGGGAAATGGGCCGATATGTACGTCTCCGATTTGACTACATTCAAAATCGAAGAAAATGAGTTTCTCAATAGGCGACTTAGCGTCTAGTGGCTATATAAAGCAGCGATGATCTCCTGTATGGTATACGCTACAGGCTTTACAATATGATTCGTCACAATCATGGTCGTCCGGATCGCGTTTCGCCTTTTCTACGAGTTTCTTACAGCGCGTACACTGCCAATAGCGTTCGCATATGGAAAGATTTTTCTGGTCTTTCTTCACCCTATCAAACGTTTGTACTTTATGTCTATTGAAACACGCTTCACTTCGAAAAGTACGATGGCAAGTCATGCACGACCGTTTGGCATTTTCCACACACCCTTTAGCGTAACAAACGTCGCACGTCAATTCGCATTTATGTCGTTTTAGGTCGTGACATTTGTAACACTCGGCGCAATAATACGAACGCGCATAAAATGCGTTCATCTTTGTGATGACGTCAAAATGGCAATAATTATGATATAGATATATCTTTTTCGATCTTACTTCCCTCTTGTACACTATGTCGTGACACGCGTCTGCGCTGACAACCACTATCTGAATATTCAAAGCGTTTTCAAATTTAATCATGTCGGGCAGACCGCATGGGTGTTCGGGATCAACATCCGCTTTTTCACACAACTCTCTCGCCAACTGAGTTTGTAATGTTGCGTTAGCATACGCAATTCTTTTTTTTTTCAGGATCATTCTCGAGATAGGCTTTCGCAACGACGATTGCTCTCGCGGCGCACATAGAATCTTTGTTCTTTATATTCACTATGGAACGTTTCCTGAGTTTGTCGTGGTAAATATTGGTTATGGGGGTCCCCTTCCCTCCCACTAACAGTTTAACCGTACCGACGTGAATTTCGAATGAAGAGTTCAACAGTAACTCTTCGTTGGACTGAAGCATGCTTTCGATCAAATCCATTAATGTTTGAACATCTACTTCATCACGCCTTCTAAGACTAAGTACAATAGGCGTGGTCATACCCCTTTGGAACACGTAAACCCTTACGAGATCGTGATCGTCTAAGCGTGTTAAGGCCTTATCGAGAACATCTTGTAAAGCTCTACTTAATAGGCCAATATTTGACCGCCAACTCGTGTTTATGACACTTTCATCTAACTTTACACCGAAAATAATTTCTTCCGTGTTATATTTTTCACGAAATACACGTTTGTTTTCCTTCACCGTATAACCACTAGACCCTTCGATCGGATTAACTCTGTCGTTCCCCCCACCACGCTGAACAATAGGCGTAATGAACGATGAAGCCGAAGGTGGGGACTCTAGCGTACGGCATGGACAATCGGAAGTGGATGTGTGCGCATGCCCACAGTCGTCGTACGTGGTCTTTTCTACGGGTCGCCCCTTTGTGGTTACTTTTTCCCCCTTTGACGTTGTCTTACGGGGTGCACTGTAAAGGAAAATATTTTTAATTAGAACTTAATAAGAACTTATTTTATTCCGCGCTTTTACGAAAATATTTAAAACAAAAACTAAGTAACAATACCTTTTAGACATTCTTTCGGCGAAATCTTCATCATCTGAAAGCATGTTGACGCTCTGACTATCCAAGGATGACGTCAGCGGCTTTTCAATACTACTGAGCCAAAACACAACAACTGAACTTGAAAAATATTCATATATAATTTTTTCAAAAGGAGAAAAAAAATCGGATCAGGGTAGGGTTTGAACCCCGGCTAATGAAAATTATCAGAACCACTTAATAAATATCTGAGGATAATCCTAAGCAGAAAAAATTAAAACATAAGAAGAAAAAAGTGTTCTCGACCCACCAGGATTTGAACCCTTGACTGATCGATCCTGAGGCCGACGTCTTATCCACCGAGCTAACCTATCATTTAGAAATATTTCCTGATATCTTTTAAGATAAACCCTTTGAACGAAACCATTTTAAGTACGAATAAGGGATAAAAAATAAAATAACGAATAACAAGGGTCTAAAGAAAAATTCACAAATATTGATGGAAATAATTACATACCTAAAACTAGCGGTGGGAGATGACGGTAAGCTTAGATCTTGGAGTGCATCGAAGAAAGCATCTGTAAATGAAATAACTGGTCATACAATTCTAATATCATATTATATTTACCTCAATCGTGAACGGTGACCAAAAACGGCGCTTGGGAATAAGACAAGATTTAACTTCATTCATACTGTATTAACCAGATCTCCTATACCTTTTATTTTTTAGAGTTCTTAAATAATTGAGGTAACGAGAGAGTTGACCATTTGCTCTAATACAATGTGTTGTGTTAGTCTATAATATATGAAAGATCTTCTCTCAACATACGCTATGATACTCTTGTGCTCAAAGGAATTGATAATGCGAACTTACCTTCATCAAATGTTTTCTCGTCATCCATTGTATACCGAGACAGGAGATCGACCAAATACGTAAAAACGCACCTTCGTGCGCCAGTGGCATATGACCACTGAACTCGAAAACTCTCTCCTTTTATCCTATTAGCCGTCAAAGGGTCACGTGATGTTTTTATTGCTAACTAACGAAGGGGCTGCTAAAAATAGGTATCATACCGCCCTATTTAAACCGGTTTCTTAAGACCGGTTAAACCGGTTTAACCGGTTTCTTACGACCGGCTAAACCGGTTTAACCGGTTTCTTACGACTTAATTTAAACCGGTTTCTTACGAACGGTTAAACCGGTTTAACCGGTTTCTTACGACCGGGTAAACCGGTTTCTTACGACTTAATTTAAACCGGTTTCTTACGACCGGCTAAACCGGTTTCTTACGACCGGATAAACCGGTTTAACCGGTTTAACCGGTTTCTTACGACTTAATTTAAACCGGTTTCTTGCGTAATCGATTTACTTACGAGCGGCCATGACCTAATTACGTAACATAAACCGGTTTAAATAAATTTAAACCGGTTTCTAACCGCTTTCTTACGACCGGTTAAACCGGTTTAACCGGTGTTTTACAACCACGCCCTAATTACGTCATACGATGACGTCACTTTCGTTCTCAATTCTGATTGGTCCACTTCCATCAGGACGCATCTACTACTGGCACCTAAATATGATATTTAAAACAAAAACTAAGTAACAATACCTTTTAGGTTTAACCGGTTTCTTACGACCGGTTAAACCGGTTTAACCGGTTTCTTACGACTTAATTTAAACCGGTTTCTTACGACCGGTTAAACCGGTTTCTTACGACTTAATTTAAACCGGTTTCTTACGACCGGTTTCTTACGACCGGGTAAACCGGTTTCTGATGACTTAATTTAAACCGGTTTCTTACGACCGGTTAAACCGGTTTCTTACGACCGGATAAACCGGTTTCTTACGACTTAATTTAAACCGGTTTCTTGCGTAATCGATTTACTTACGAGCGACCATGACCTAATTTCGTAACATAAACCGGTTTAAATAAATTTAAACCGGTTTCTTACGACCGGTTAAACCCGTTTCTTACGACCGGTTAAACCCGTTTAACCGGTTTCTTACGACCGGTTAAACCGGTTTAACCGGTTTTTTACAACCACGCCCTAATTACGTCATACGATGACGTCACTTTCGTTCTCAATTCTGATTGGTCCACTTCCATCAGGACGCATCTACTACTGGCACCTAAATATGATCATTGGATTCGGCCTCGTCATTCAATATTCAGCCGTCGTCCATTAAAGAAATTTCGCGCGAACTTCATGATTCAATGATCTATTTCATATAACAGCATGAGCACCAAATTAAAACAACATCATAGTATAAACACAGGCTAGTACCCTGCAAGAGAAAAGTGATCAACAGTTTTTAATGATGCCAGCAAGACATGATGATGTTCCAAAAATATCACATCCATATCGCTGATCAGTATAATTCTTAATCCATATGATATTCGTTGTAAAGTCGTTATCCAAAGAATGATGTATCTCAGTCACGCTTTGATTGTGACTGTTCATATGAACACCATGAGGATCTTGAAGTACATAGGTACATCGGTTGAAAACCTGGAATGATTGGTTCTCGTTGAAACGTAATGAATTTGACGGAAATGCGACTAGGACGTGCGGGTGTTTCAATTATTTACCTTGACTGGGCCAAACAGGATGTTTCACCATAGGGTTATAAATAAGCTTATATAGCATTCCATGGTAACAAATTGATACACCAAATTCTTTAGAAACTTTGTCTCGTGTAGACAGTTCCAATCAACGTCACAAAACATTGTTGCAGAAACATATAAAACAGGGCTATTCCACCAAGCGCCTCCACTCAAAGTTTCTCAAATTTGGCGATACATATCGCATGCTGATAGCAAAATACGAACGTAGCGTGCAAGATCTATGGCGCTACGTTTCGTAACTTGTGTCTAATTCCGCTTAATCCGGGGCTAGGGGCCGTATGAACCCATGTACTTTAAGATCCTCATGGTACTCATATGAACAGTCACAATCAAAGCGTGACTGAGATACATCTTTTTTTTAGATGACTCTATAACGAATATTATGGATTAAGAATACTGATCAGCGATACGGATTTGATATTTTTGGAACATCATGATGTCTTGCCGGCATCATTGAAAACTGTTGACCGCTTCTCTCTTGCAGGAAACAAGCCTATGTTTATGTATACTATGATTGTCTTTTTGAATTTGGTGCTAATACTGTTATGTGGAAAATGGAATAGGTCTTTGGATTATGGACGCGGATATTCTCTAATGGACGACGGCTGAATTATGAATGACGGACTAGACGCTTGTAATTTGACAAAACATCCGAGCTCGACTCTTGTACATGAACTCTCTTTACAGAAGTATCTGTGACATTGTTAGGTCACTAGTGCTAAAAAGTTTTGCAGTCAAACGCCATCAAGTCCCACGACCTGAGAACGAAAGAGCATCCAATTGACCAGCTAGGTCGTGCTGTGGATCTAAAGCAATTTTAAGCTATGCTATGTGAGATATTGAGGCAACCGTCCTGGTACTTTCCGTCCTCAGTTCCCGCTGTAAAGATAGCTTGTCAGCCTTAAGCTGATATCGACACAACCTGAATTCCCTCTCTCTGTCTCTCTCTCTCTCTCTCTCTCTCTCTCTCTATTCTACTGCGGGTTCCGATGACGATGAGCCAAACTTCCCATTTATATGATGAAAATATCCTTCTGGAAATGCCGTTTCTCCGCATGCCGATGCCATGGGATCGTTGTTTTTTTTAATTAGTACTCAAGTACCGGTGAGGTACAGGGAGGCTTCAATCACAACACTACATGAGCGTGAGAAGGAAATTAAATGAGATGTAATACATGAAGAATACCCCTTTGGATAAATAACTCTTTTGTTCATGTTGGAGTACAAACTGATACTTGATAGCTGCGTCTGCTTGATTGTTCTAAAATAGCCTCGTGGCATGCGTCTCACAACAGATGAAGGTGCATGTGGGATTTAGTTTAATGTCATACTCAAGGTTATTACACTCATATGGTGACAGCCAGTTTGGATGGCGAAATAAGCCAAAGTACCCGAAGAGAACCACCACATATGAAAACCATAACGACGGTCGAGTCGCGGCAGAAGAGATCGGTGTATTGAACATGCTCAATCTGAAAATTGTCGAGAATGTACAGCCATTTATTTTATGCCATCAGATCACCGTGTTGGGTAGTCCGGCTGAAGAGTGCGGAGGAGGAAAGATCAATCTGATAGAAGGCGGTGCTTTGGCAGGTGTAGACGTGGCTCTCATGAGTCACCCTTGTGGTTATAATACCCCCAAATTCAAGTCTCTGGCCATAGTCGAGTAAGTATGACCAATTACAAATATAGTAGATATATCTCAGGGTCGGCATTATTTGTTGTCGGGAGGACACTACTGTGCGACTACACAGACAGAACCTTTTTTGGTGTTGAGGGCGGGTCCTCTCCATAAAGTGGGGTTGATCAATGTAAACAGTCAAAAATGGCGGCGAGTCCAGTTCAACATCAAATAATAGTGTTGGTAAATAACCCAAAACAACACCAAGAATGTTAAAAATGGCTCAACATCATATTTTGGTGCTAACTGATATTGACTCCACACCAAAAAGGTTGTTGTGGACATATGGTGTAGATCTAAATTCAACATTATTTATTGGTGTTGAGCTTCAACACCATTTGTTGGTGTTGATCAACGCCATTTTTCTAACTGTGTATGCTATCTGGATGAGGCAGTTTCTGCTATATGCAAAAATTATTAAAACCATTTCAAACCAGCTCCTTCTCATTCGCCAGACGTTAAATAGACGATTTCCTTACTGTGGGTAATCCTTGCAACACTGTGAAAGATATATTCAGATATCGCGTATACTTATCTCGCCTATCGGCATTTATATGAGTGAGAGAGTGAGCGAGTGATAATGGTTGAACGTCCTTTCAACATTTCCCGACGATAACTACATGTGAGACAGCGTTGATGACAAATATGAATGACTGATGCTATTCCTCGTAGTAGATTTGTGTCTTAAACTAGGGTCGAAGACCGTCTGGATTATTGGCTATGGCTGATTCCTGATTCGAAGGTGGGATCCCACGCTTGTTTCTAAAGATCACCATCAATTGAATATCATGATGCTGTTAAGCCAATGTAAAGAAAACCTCAGCTTCAGCCAGTCTGTCGGATTGGGACGTGTCGATAACCCGATATAATCTTCGAACTGCAGTTGTAATTACTCAGTGAGTGAAATAACTATACATGATTGGCATATAAACTTTTTTTAAGGGTAAAGATCCAGTTCAAGGGAAAGGCTAGCCATGCCTCATGTTCTCCGTGGAATGGGATCAATGCTCTAGACTCGGCCGTTCTCTGCTATCAGAATCTATCCTGTCTCCGTCAACAATTCGAACCAGGCTGGCAAGTCCATGGTAATATCACAACTATTATGTTAAAGACCCCATTAATCCTAGTAGTGCAATTCTGGTCTGCCTCAAGCTGTGTACTGTATGTGGCAAGGGAACTACTTTTTATTATTGTTATTTATCCTTGTTAACAGTTATTTTTGAGTGGCCAGCGGCTATTCAATTAGGCCGACAAGGGCCTCCTGTGGCGTTTATTGCTGATAAGTGAGCAATATTACCGACCAGATTAACCTAATGAACTTATTTTGGTGCTACACAAAGTAACGTGTTCCCAATTTCGCTTAGTTCGGCATCAGGGGGCGTTCGAGCACTTACAATGAAATGACCCACAAATCCATATCTGATTAAATATAATTTAGTTGTTTGGATTTACGAGAAGACCTGATGTTCACATCATCTATAACACTCGAGGAAACTGTTCACTCGGACAAGAAGCTTATTCTTATTTATTTATATTTGTGTCACACAAGATTGGTACTCTGATCGTGGTGTCTTAAAATAACGGTGTTCTGATTATGGACTTCATCTCTGGTGGGCTGTCTTCTTCTACGATCACCGCCCGGGTGACATGCCATTCTAGTTGTTGAGAAAATACCAAGCAGGTCTTATTTACCGTTGCCGTTCGTCACAAACAAAAAAAATAATTCAGTTCTGTATGATTCAATTCAGCACTTGTTAAAAAAACTGTCGACTCCAGTTTCAGAATCACCACTTTCGTCCTCAGTTACTCGTAACGGCTCTGTTAGCAGATCACGCGTCACAACAACCGCCAGTTTCTCGACTTTCTCAATACTTTCGACTATCTATGTAGCTAAAAGTGGACAGTTTGTTGTAAACAAGGGCTCAATACAAAGGTGAGATAATACAGATTCAAATTATTCTACTGTTCGTGGCAAACGGCTTTGGCAAATAGGAGCCGTCAGGTATTTTCCCCAACACCTAGAGCTGGGGAATGGCATGGCGCAGGGGCGGTGATCGTACGTGGACCTGGAAGTTATTGATGGACAATTCTGTGTCGTTTCAAACAACATTTAGCTTATACTTGTAGGAATCATAACCAAAGGGGGTGAGAGACCCAATATAATACCGGAGATCGCCAATATGGAGTACTTTCTCCGAGCGCCCACGGCCACCGATCTAGAGAGTCTAAAAAAGAAGGCATCGGATTGCTTCGAAGCTGCAGCTAAAGCTACTGGTTGCACTGTGAGTACCGGTAGTTTATCCCACTTCACACAAAATCATTTTTGATTGGTCATGCCATACATTTCCGTTTCCTGTAGGTGAACTGGTGAAGTATTCCATCCCGTTCGTAGTAATCCCTTGTCAAACCGAACGACAAGAACTTAATTTGGTTGTTCTGGGATACATAGTTTTCAGTTCAGTGTGATAGTTTGTCAATGATCCAATGACGGCTGCCGAGCCAAAAATAAATTTTACTGAAATAATTTTTTCCGTAAAAATAAATTGTGTCGCTATTGGTATGCGTCATTTTCACCATCGACACATTCATATCATCTGGAACTATGGGGTCGACAAAGTAATCTAGTAATCTAGCTATAAGACTCTACATTCGCATCTATAACAGTAGCAGATTGTCTTTGTATCTTCAACTCCAATTACGGACACTCCAGCCCCAAATGTTGTTTCTATATTTTCAAAGGTTGATGTTGATTTTCAAACTTCTTACTCTGACGTGATCATCAACGATACTCTGATAACTATCTACATGAAGCACGGTGAAAAGATGGGGTTTACCTTTGAAACACGGCCAGAGATTGTGGATACAGTGGGTGGATCTACAGACATGGGTAACGTGTCTTACGTGGTTCCCAGCATCCATCCCTTATACTGCCTATTCCCGGAAGCGAAGGCGCACACAAGGGAGTTCACCGTTTGTGCAGGTAAACGGAATTTCTAACCCCATAAATATGAAACCAAATTGTTGATAAAATATCCTGAACGCGATACAGGTCTGTTACAGCATGGCATATTTTTGTGAAATAAAACCTATAGCATATCAATGGTTTAAGGCACCCGAATAATGAAATGTCGGGCTTTGTTTTATAACATTAGGCCTACATGTGACTCGCACCCTGATTGGCAAACCTATCCCTTTTGAGATGAGTTTTCCATTGCTTTAATTCAGGATGGTATTTCTGTGATCACACCGTCGCAGTTAACTGATTGAGAGTGTATCTGGTCATATGATTGATTTGATACATTCTCTGCGTCAATATATAGGATTCATATCCAACACACGGATTCCAAGGCACAAGATAGTTCTCATGATGAAGCTGTTAGCACCAACATCCATATGTGTCAGAATATGATACACGTGGTTTATTAGAGCAGTCTGGAATACCTTCATTAGTCAGAGTGATCTTTCTGTAGGTTAAAAGTTAATAAGTTTTAGACGTTTCCTCTATCAGAAAGTCGTCTCGGTGCGAATGTATCGGAGTGCTGTTATGACAATGTTTGACATTTCATTTTAATTAGGCAATCGAAATGGACAGGATCGCCGACTCAAACAGGCTAGGCCCTAATTGAGTTGATGGCGTCTGCCAGTTGTTTTCTCACATGAAACTATAATAGTACCAACATCCATATATTTATGAAGATCAATGATAATAAGTGATAACAGTTTTCCTTGGTCAAAAAGACAGATACCTTCCCTGTAGATGTCTCCCCGGATCAAGCTTTGACAATGTATATGACTTTTTTTTTCAATAAGGCGATCCAAATGGACAAGATCGAACTCTTAAAGAGGCTAAGTTGTTGGCGTTTACGGCCCTGGACGTGTATACACAGCCCAACGTGTTGGCGCAGGCCAAGGCAGACTTCCAGAGGGACATCATTCAGCGACAGGCCTAGGTCAACTGATGCCATATCAATAATCTCTACATGCCGGGTATCGGATTTGATAAAACTAAAAATGTCAAATACATAATGATGACAATTTTTATCGAACTAGTGGTGATTCTGCATGTTCAGAATTTTATTTCCATACAAAGGGTCTTCCTAAAGGGTCTTCCTAAAGTCTTCCTAAATGAACCGACGATGATAAAGTTACCAATAATACGCTGTTTGCTAATAACACAGAAGCAATATAAATCAAGGGAGGTATACCTAACCAAGATGTCACCAACGAATGGCTGATCTGGGTAAAGACTGGGTGACTCGAGATAGCTGGTTGGTTTTCATTGCAAAGAATGAAAAAAGTTGACCATATTTTCTATATGTATGGATTCGTGAAATTAAATACATTAATGATCATAAGTTTTGTATTTGAAAAATAGAATTATAATTATTATTATTATTATTTATAATTATTCATGTATTAACTTTTATCCTGGTTCTTGGCTGCGTACTCTACGAAATGTTATCCAAAAGAGCTTATAATACATCCAATGTATTGAAAATAAAATAACGAAATAAACAGCTACTGTAAAAATAAGTAATAAATAATTCTTACTTTCTGGACAGCTATAAAACGAAATGATTGTTCTTATGATTAAATGTCCGAGTCCTGTTTTTGACCTATCTACGACAATTATTCCTGATTTGTAACTTCGGTAAGACATTTCCCTAAAGAGATACATTTGAAAAGAGACATTGTTTCCTGGAACATTCAATCCATTCACACCAGTAAAAATATGTTATACCACACTTTCTAGATTATTGAACATGAATGTATATCAAGTAAGCCATGCATGACGTGGATGCTCTTGTGTTTTTTTATGACAAACGGCTCTGCAGGATATCTCTCTGGGTCTTAAGTCTTTGTCTGGTTTTCTTATCGTGGCCTGAGTTTGCAATTATGTGGCGTTGTGGTTAATTTATGGACATATGTAAACCTTTGCAAAAAGATAATCCAAAAGTTATTATACACTCGACCGAGATGTCATTGACCAATGGGTTAAGTGATCTGGGTAAAGTACTTGTGGTTGTCAACTCAGAATGGCTTTCACTGCAAAGAATGGAGAGAACATGAAACGGACAAGTTCATGTCGATACTCCTGCAGGGATTATAAACTATATGAAAATGAATATTATTTTAATTATTATCTGGCTGATGACCCAATGAAACCACGATGACCAATCAGTTTTATCTAGAACGCAGTGGTATGTACAATAAGATTTTGTCGATTTTGGCACAGTTAACCAATCAACAGGCAGAACTAGCACTTCCTGTTTATATTCTGGTCCTGTTGTGCAAATCTCCGATTGGGAATATAGACAAATATTATCTCACACAGAAAGAAAAAGAATATATATATTATCTCCCCAACTTTCTTAATTTTCTTGGTTACAAATTTTTATCCATATGCTGCATTCCTTAAAGGTTCAAAGATTCGTCTGAAGTGGGTTTTCCGTATGCTGCGTTCTCTGAATACTTGACGGATTCACCTGTCAACTACCGGTACCATTTCGCTGTTTTCGTTATATCACCCCCGCCTGGTATCACTTGCTTCACGAGAGAAGCATTTGCAACTGGAATCAGGCTCATTGGTAATATACTCCCAAATTCTAAATTATATCCTGTTTTCAACAAAGGAGGAGGCAAGATCATACAGATAATTACAACACATATAAGGGAAGTGGGAAGAGGTGCCGACATACTGACAGAGCCACATGACAGTATAGTCTTCTGGTTAACCTATTCTAAAGCACATACCAAGAATCTAACGATTCGTGATATGTGTTGTATCTCAGGTACGCTTAAGCTGCTGTGTACCCGGACGAACGCAGATCTATGAATGATCTCCCCAGCTGTGTTTCTTAAGACACGCATACCATTGTGACACGTGATCGCCAGGGGCCTCAATCATGACCGTCGTTAGGTAATCAAACTGGTCATTGTATAACCTCGGAGTAAAAGCCAATCATACTGATATGATTGACAGCAGCAGTGCGGAAACCTAAACTGTATTACTGTCTGTCAACTTAAGGTATTGACAGAGTCATGCCTTTGTGATAGTGAGATCACGTCTCTTAACAGGGAACCATGATCACGGGGGTGAATCATTAGTTCGGCATAAAACGCGGTTCGTCATCCCTTACTCGCTGTGACAGGGGATTTTATTAACAATAGGCTTATTTTCCAGAACGCCAACACAGTTAGGATAAACCCTTATCAATATCTGATATTACCATGATCGAATGCACTTTTAAATGATAAACTGGTAGTTGGAATATGACACTAATATCCATTCGAATCTCTGAAAAAAATATTGGCGAGTTTACATTCAGGGTTTTGCATCAATTAATTTATTTCAAGAAAACCTCAAACGCGCAAGTTTTGCTACTTTCCCGGTATATTTTCTTTGAACAGTTTCTACCAAAAATTATTAAGTAACATGAAAATATCCGTCAAATAATAAAACTTCATTTCAGGATCGTACTTTCAGAAATTTCGTTAAATTAAACATTTCACAGTTCGGCAGAAGAAATGATTTTGTGAATAACCTCTACAAAACAATATTGCCGATGGTGAAATTCTTAAACGCATAGTTTGGTCAATAGGTGCAAGCATTCCATGTGAGAAGATGGAAATAAAAATAGCATTTTTGCCAGAATCCACGCATAGTCACTTTTTAGCTAAGTGATATTTCAGGAAGTGTTTTGTATATTGTAGAATTCTAACTATCTTAGGATTTGAAGCGGCATTATACGGATATTTTTTCGGCAAAAAGATTCATTTCACTACCGGAATTATGAATTACTCATTAAAAAACTATTGTATGGGAAGGTATGGCTTGACCCTAACCTGCAACACGGTTGGCCAGACAGGTGCACTTGTACGGCCTATTGTTATCTCATCAAAAGAGGTAGAGGAAGTACTGCCAAAGTTTGATAATAAGGACTTCTTGTACATCTCCCTAGTATAATCCGTGGCCTGTCCTACTCCTCCACTTTACTCACCTACTCCTCCTCCTCCTCCACTTTACTCACTGCACAGCGGGTCGCATAGGTGTGGCACGGGATAGGCTGAGGCGAGATACCTGGGGTTTTCGCTACCCGAGATTCCATGGGCCAGGCTTTCACCCTACAGTAGAATGGGTCGATTGCGCATGCGCGATGAGTAGTAGTATAGAAAGGGCACGCGATCTCCCTAACCCTATAGGTGTGGCGCGGGATAGGGTGGGCCGCGAGACCTGGGGTTTTCGCTACCTGAGATTCCATGGGCCAGGCTTGCACCCTACACTAGAATGGGTCGACTGCGCATGCGCGATGAGTAGTATAGAAAGGGCACACGATCTCTCTATCCCTATAAACTAACCCATGGGGGTGAATGAGCCATGGGGTGAAATCCGTGGCATAGGAGGGTCGGCTCATGTGGGTTTCACTTCTTAAGGGTCGGCTCATGTGGGTTTCACTTCTTAATCATTGGCGTATGAGGGTCGGTTCAGATCCCCTGGGGTGGGGACATGCCCCTGAGGGCAGTGGGTGGGTTCACTGAAAGCTCGTAAAACTAATCTCTCTAGATTTGTATCTAATACCGCTTATGCCGGTGCTCGGGGCCGTGTGGTCATCTCATCCACGTTGCCACATGAACAGGTACAATAAAAGCGTACCGGAGATACAACACGTATGACGAATCGTTAGATTCTTGGTATGTGCTTTAGAATAGGTTAAACAGAAGACTATACTGTGAAGTCATGTGGCTCTGTCAGTATGTCGGCACCTCTTCCCTTATATGTGTTGTAATACAATTGACGTGTTTCAGTCCAGCGAGCATTCTACGCGAATAGCAGTTATTCGATTACTATGGAATGTGAACATCCTGTATCATTGAATATATATATTCTCAAAATCAGAAAATAATATTTTAATGATATTTTTTTGTTGTTGTAAATGTGCCAATTTGAGACACGCATTCCATGGAAAATGTTTAGAAAGTTTAGCAAATAGTCAGAACGATACATATCGTTTTTTCTGTAAGTGGCAATTAAACAGTAAACCATAACCTTCTGACATAGTTAAGAGAAGTAACTAAACAAGAACAGCACTTCTTGGCCGTTCTTTCGAATGTTAAGGTATACCGCGGAAAATCTATTTGCCGATCTGTCTTTTGTGCCCCCGGACGTACTATTTTGACTCTTACATCATCGTTCCAATCAACTTTTTCCTTCCAGGGATTTTCTAGTAGTTAAACTTTGACAGCTGAAGTTAAGTATACTGGTACGTTTAGTCTCCGAAATAATCTGATTACAGAAAAGGTTTAAACTCTACTGTTTGTGTCACTTCTACTTTAACTTATACTAGTAAGTTTTTTTACTTCTACCAGTGAAGTACCGTTTACCGTGGGCAAACCACTCTATCGTAAGAGTCGAGAAGATGGAAGAAATATATCAAACAAGCAAATACGTGCAAGGTGGTAAAAACAAGATATGTTAAGTCTTCGAAAAGTCCTAGAGGGAATTTTCGTAGCTACGGGGTAATATCTAAAGGAGTATATTATGTATGACAAGCTGATTTAGTAGACTTAGTTTCATTGGCTAATAAAAACAAAAACAAAAAAATACATTTTAACATGTATCTGTTTTTTTCAAAATGCGCTTGGGCTGTACAAGCCAAAACTAAAACTAGTGAATATATTATTGAAGCATTCTACTCTATATTCAAAGAAGAACACAAACCGCTATACTCACAAACTGATGAAGGTACAGAATTTTGCGAGAAACAATTTCAAATACCTCTCAAATCGAAAGGTATATCATTTCATCACATCTTCAGCCAGACCGAGGCATCCGCTGTAGAACGGTGGAATTGTACACTGAATACCCAATAATATAAATATTGTATAGCCAAATTGGACGATATTTGAGCGTTCTACTGCAATTATAATCTTTCCTACCACCGAGTTCACAATCGGTGATCAAGTACGGATCAGTGAAGTCTTCAAGAATGGCTATTTCTGAAAGAAGATATATCCACAAATCGAAGAAGATATTTACAAACATTGATGTTTCTAGAAATGCACTCATAATATTGGACTGAGTTTATATGACTTCTTGCCAGTACGACATCTTTTCCCATCACATTTATGTTAAATTTAATTTTTTATTTGTATATGGCGAGATTCTGCTGTCGGGGTTTCGTCCCCGAGGCTTCATTCTATGCTAATCCGTGTGATTGTAGTTTGTGACTTTCATTAACATGGTGGAGAATGAAGCGCTTGATCGGCGTCGGAACTTTTGAATCAGAATATTTCCCTATTCGGTCCGTTTCTTCTATTAAATGGTCACATATTCTATCAGATGAATTCAGAGCTATTTCATCATTGCTCTTGAATGTATCTAATACTCCTCAAGTCAGTACTAGTGGCGGTGGGGTCATGTCATTCAAGATTTTCACATGAGTTGCGGAGATACAAACCATCACGGGGATCATTTTTGATTCCTGATTTTAGAGTATTGGCCTCTGAGGTCATAGGACTTCTAATGTCCTTTCCTAACCTGATGAAGGAAGCTCAAAGTACTTCAGCCCAGACCTTCTTTATATTCGGTCCAGATGATTCCTACAAGCTAAATTCTATACTTCTGCCAAGTAATCATTATATATACCGTCAGTATTAATAGTATATATAATCTCACAATCAGTCATAAAGTACCCATCTCTGGACCGCGCCTTTCAGTAGGTGTTTCAGCTATCTATTACCAAAATCCGAAAATTAATACGTCCAAGAACAAATACCAAAAGAAACAATCTTCTCCATCAAATCAACTCCTAGCATCTAACGTCATTTGAAGTTTAACAGTCGACCAGCAAACATTTCAACTACCTCAACACTATGATGGGGTAAGTCCATATCAATGGCACAAATATGTGGGACGATTTTATCTTGACTTGGCTAGAAGAAATTTAGATGCTGATATCTGTTCAAATCGAAACAGCAAGGGGCAAGGACGTCTAAGTAGAAAGCATAGACATACCCAAAGAAGAAATCAGTCAAAGACGAGTAATAGAAAAAAAACCCTTTCATGAAAGCTTCAGTAAAAAAAAAACATCAATCAAGATGAAGCCCATCAGACAAAAATTAGTGAAAGGAAATGTATTTCAATAAGGATAATGTCTTTCCTATCGAATGATGGAGATATTATACAACTGCAAAAACTGTCAATATTCATCCTCCAACCTTCAAAAGTGGCTATCGAGTGAGAATATTACATTTAATAGTCCGCAAGCCCAGACAACAGATGGCGAATTGGTCGACTTTTCTATTCCTGGTCATGGAAATGGATCGATCTTAAACACGCCAGGTTGCACATCAAATATAAGATAGTGCACGAAGACGACACTCGCTCAAGAAAGATGAGAACGTAGGTCCTATCAATCTTTTACTGCATACCATGTGGTCCCAAACTGGTATCTCCATACAAGGTAAATCTATTGCCACAGCTACCAATAATCACCTCTATCGATCATATCTACACAATATTATTAAACTGTTGGACACAATGCTAACAACGCCCAGTTTGAGCCTCAAGGCTATATTAAAGATGGAAGAAAAATATACGAATCCGCGCTAGATTGCGTGAATTCTGGTCTCCAGGTTCGTGCACAAAAGACTAGAGAGAGAGTAGTAGAAGTCCAGTATTAATTCTCGGTCACAGGAAAGCATTGGAAGAGACGACCGCCAAATATTTATTTCTGAGAAAACAAGTCAAGACCGTGTCTGTTGGCAGTATACAAGTAAGCTGCATCTGGTATGTTTCAGCTTGTTTAATCTTTTATCTCCACCCAAGCTGCGTCCGGGAACTATCAGAAGAATCCATTTAACTTTCAGCACTTCTCCCTATCTACCGCAGGTGTTTATGTAAATGGAGTAAGCATGCCTCATCGACCATTCACACCTACAGAAGCCGTTGAAAATACATTTTCTCTGTACATCCGTCTACTTCAGTGTGCTAGACAGCTTAATCTGCTGTATGAGAATTTGAAAATGATATAGGAATAGATTTATTGACGGGTGAATATACATTTTACAGGTTCGCACAAGACACCTTCAACAATCATCCCTGAAATTTGGAGGTAACTTTCAAGAGCGCTGTCCCCAAAACTGAGTTGTGTGGTCTGTTATGTGTATCGGAATCTGTTGAAAATCCAGATTCAGAAACGTAAGTGGGAATTTAATGATGTATTTGAGACTTGACTTGCACCTTAACTTCCAACTTTAACCTGAATCAAGTCGTACAAGGGATTTATGCGACAGATAATATATCATACATTGTTCTAAAATATCCCTCTGCATATACTATAAAAGGCATTGAGTGGCTATATAGTGGGAGAACAATGAAAGCGGTTTTTCGTTAGTTTGGGGAAGGCACTTCACACTTCTGGGAATAGATTTGAAGACCTATATAATGCAAATGCATTTTTCTATAATGATGAACAATTAAAGGTGAAATGCAAAGGTTTTTAGATTCTCCTCTTTACATTTTATATAGGTTGAATAATCATAGAAATACCAGTCTATCTAATTCACTTAGTTAAATTTGAATCATTTTGTCTGCTAGAATCTTTTTAAAAGTTGGTACTCCTAGCACAGCTGAATTCAGATTTGCAAAACGTCATCGCTTATCTTTCCTTGGTTGTGACGTCACGTCAGACTAGCCGCCCGGAGACTGAACGTTACAAGTATTGATGCTCGGCCAGGTGGTCTGATGTGACGTCACAAAACAGCGTCAAACAAGAGCAGATAAGCGACGCGGATTTCATTTCTCAAATTGACCGGGCTTGAGATGCCAACTTTGAAGCACTTTTCAAAAGCTACCAGGAGACAAAATACTTCAAATAAAACCAAACGAAATACATAGGCTGATATTTCCATCATTAACTAGCCCATGAAGAATATATAAATGAAAATTAGAAAACCTTTGCATTTCACCTTTAAAATCAAGTCAGTCTGTTTGCGAAGATGGTTTTATATTTTCTATTGATAGAATGCCATCATTATACATTGACAGCTATAATGATTATCTTTACCAATTATAGAATGCAAAATGATTTTATGTATACACTCGCTACTTCATGCTTTTATGTGAACTCTCAATTAAAGGAAAAATGCCCCTCAACCTTCTGGGTAAATGAAATGTCGAAATTCTCAGTGTTTTCTATCCAGGTAGGAGTTAAATGAACGTGGTGATAATCTTATAAATCTGAGTGCATGAATGAGATAAAATTTTCATTGAGTGTTGAACGTACAGGTTTTCTTTAAGAGTATCTTCGCTCACCAGATGATGAGGGTAGATATCTTACCCGTTTCCATCAACAACCGTGATTAGCGAAGCTACAATGTGCGGAAAAATCAATGACAATTTGTGTCAGCGAATATGAAGGACAGTCCCAAAGTTGGGTAGTGTGATACACGACCAGTGTTTGTCCGGAACACCCCTGCACCAAGGTGTGTTGATTTGAAAAGCTAATACCAGGTACATGTACATCAGTTTGTTCAGTGGGTGAAATGACCTGAATTCTTTCTATTCAATCCCAACTGCCTATTGTGACCAATCCATTCACAACTTGTCCTGTTTCTACTTGGTCTGAAATGAAGCTGCATAATCATTTGCCAATTGTCACACATACGAGGAATGATGCACATGCCAGGTAGGCTCAATTCAGACAATTTCTAGACTGAGGCAATTACTGATAAAGAAAAAATTGTTTAAGAATACTTTCCAAAATAATTATCATATTTAACATAGTCTTTGTTGTAGCAGACACAATATAGAATTTTCTTAACTGCTTTTCAGTATTGTTTTTGTGTACTTTTATTTATGCAGATATACTTATCTTTATGTACCAATTAAAATCCATTGGCAACTGTATGGTTAAAAACTTAATCGCCTTTGTCAATATTTGTATGGTAACTTTCTATTCCTGTATTTTGCAGGAGCTTACTCCACATTGTGTGTAATTTAGACCAAAAATGACACAGCCTTATGTACACTTTTTACTTTGTCAGGTGTTATGCTTGCACTCTCATTATTTAACATTTACAAACATAAGTTCAGGAACTAATTCTAAATGCATTGTACGTGCAATGGCATTATCCTCAGGCATATGCTTTTCGGCATTTTCAAAATACACTAACAGCACTCGGTTCACTAAGCCCTTAAAACGAACTTTGACAGCTGGCCGCGACTGGTTATGTATATGATGATTTCAAGTATCACTCAGTCATCAAGCACTTCCGCTATATATATATCAATGGTACTTCCCATTGTAGTTGCCATAGTTTGAGCACAACCTTTTTGAAAAGTTCGTAAGGAAAATCAAAACTGCAATGCATCACAGAGCATCTTCCAACAAGCGTTCTGAGAACCCCAACATCTCGCCTTGCGGGGTCATCCGCCAAAGGTGCAGCAGTATTGAAAGCATACATGTAGAGCAAACAATAAGGTCTGGAATAAGTGATGCGGTACAGACAATAATGTCTGGAATAGATTATCTGGTACAGACAATAACATCAGTCCCATGTGGGATTACTGGCAAAAGTTAATCCCATGTAGGATGGATAGGTCAGTGCAGTCGGATTACTGGTACATAGGGCATTCCAGTGTGAGATTACTGCTGGGTGGACCAGTCCCATGTTATTACTGATGGATAGTCCTCTGTGGGATTACTGCTGGATAGTCCAGCCCCAAGTGGGATTACTACCATCACCATCATGGTATGGATGGTAGTGATGGTATGGATGGTAGTGATGGTATGGATGGTAGTGATGGTATTGATGGTATGGATGGTAGTGATGGTAGGAATGGTAGTATGGTATGGATGGTATGGTGGATAGTAGTGATGGTAGAAATGGTAGTGATGGTATGGATGGTAGTGATGGTAGGAATGGTAGTGATGGTATGGATGGTAGTGACGGTATGGATGGTATAGATGGTAGTGATGGTATGGATGGTAGTGATGGCATGGATGGTAGTGATGGTATTGATGGTAGGAATGGTAGTGATGGTATGGATGGTAGTGATGGTAGGAATGGTAGTTATGGTATGGATGGTAGTGATGGTAGGAATGGTATGGATGGTAGGAATGGTATGGATGGTAGTGATGGTAGTGATGGTAGGAATGGTAGTGATGGCATGGATGTGATGGTATGGATGGTAGTGATGGTATGGATGGTAGTGATGGTATGGATGGTATTGATGGTAGTGATGGTATGGATGGTATGGATGGTAGTGATGGTAGGAATGGTAGTGATGGTATGGATGGTAGTGATGGTATGGATAGTAGTGATGGTAGTGATGGGATGGATGTGATGGTATGGATGGTAGTGATGGTATGGATGGTAGTGATGGTATGGATGGTAGTGATGGTATAGATGGTAGTGATGGTATGGATGGTAGTGATGGCATGGATAGTAGTGATGGTAGGAATGGTAGTGATGGTATGGATGGTAGTGATGGTATGGATGGTAGTGATGGTATGGATGGTAGTGATGGTATAGATGGCAGTGATGGTATGGATGGTAGTGATGGTATGGATGGTAGTGATGGTAGGAATGGTAGTGATGGTATGGATGGTAGTGATGGTATGGATGGTAGTGATGGCAGGAATGGTATGGATGGTAGTGATGGTATGGATGGTAGGAATGGTATGAATGGTATGGATGGTAGTGATGGTATGGATGGTAGTGATGGTAGTGATGGTAAGGATGGTATGGATAGTAGTGATGGTATGGATGGTAGTGATGGTATGAATGGTAGTGATGGTATGGATGATAGTATGGTATGGATAGTAGTGATGGTATGGATGGTAGTGATGGTATGATTGGTAGTGATGGCATGGATGGTAGTGATGGTGTGGCATGGATGGTAGTGATGGTAGAGATGGTAGTGATGGTATGGATGGTAGTGATGGTATGGATGGCATGGATGGTAGTGATGGTGGATGGAGTGGTATGGATGGTAGTGATGGTATGGATGGTAGTGATGGTATGGATGGTAGTGATGGTATGGATGGTAGTGATGGTAGGAATGGTATGGATGGTATGAATGGTAGTGATGGTATGGATGGTAGTGATGGTATGGATGGTAGCGATGGTAGGAATGGTAGCGATGGTATGGATGGTAGTGATGGTATGGATGGTAGTGATGGTATGGATGGGTGATGGTAGGATGGTAGTGATGGTATGGATGGTAGGAATGGTAATGATGGTATGGATGGTAGTGATGGCATGGATGGTAGTGATGGTATGGATGGTAGTGATGGTATGGATGGTAGTGATGGTATGGATGGTAGTGATGGTATGGATGGTAGTGATGGTATGGATGGTAGTGATGATGGATGGTAGTGATGGTAGGAATGGTGGATGGGTGATGGTATGGATGGTAGTGATGGTAGGAATGGTAGTGATGGTATGGATGGTAGTGATGGTATGGATGGTATCACAGGTACATCTTTTAATCATAAGAAACATGTGTACCAAGTTTCATAATCATTCAATGACAGCTGACAACTGCAGCAAACTGTGGTGTACAGATGTACATGTGCACTTCGGCTAAACGCAAAACTCAATCAGTTGCCATAATTTGGAGAAAAATTAATATTTCATCTCAAAAATAGCACAAATAAATCCTCCAATCATAAAAAACATTTGTACCAAGTTTCGTAATCATCCAATGAGAGCTGACAACTGCAGCAAACTTATCATGTACATGCATATGTATACATGTAGAGGCCTACATGTACAATTTACCTAAACAGAAAACTCTTCATTTGCCATAATTTGGAGAAAAATTAATATTTCTTGTCAAAAATAGCACAGGTACATCCTCTAATCATAAGAAACATGTATACCAAGTTTCATAATCATCCAATGACAGCTGACAACTGGAGCAAAGTTACCATGTAGATGTATATGTATACATGTAGAGGCCTGTATGTACAATTTACCTAAACAGAAAACTCTTCATTTGCCATAATTTTGAGAAAAATTAATATTTCTTCTCAAAAATAGCACAGGTACATCCTCTTATCATAAGAAACATGTGTACCAAGTTTCATAATCATCCAATGACAGCTGACAACTGGAGCAAACTTACCATGGACATGTATATGTACAATTTACCTAAACAGAAAACTCTTCATTTACCATAATTTGGAGAAAAATTAATATTTCTCGTCAAAAATAGCACAGGTACATCCTCTAATCATAAGAAACATGTGTACCAAGTTTCATAATCATCCAATGACAGCTGACAACTGGAGCAAAGTTACCATGTAGATGTATATGTATACATGTAGAGGCCTACATGTACAATTTACCTAAACAGAAAACTCTTCATTTACCATAATTTTGAGAAAAATTAATATTTCTTCTCAAAAATAGCACAGGTACATCCTCTTATCATAAGAAACATGTATACCAAGTTTCATAATCATCCAATGACAGCTGACAACTGCAAGAAACTTTCCAAGTACAGATGTACATGTGCACTTCAGCTAAACGCAAAACTCATTCATAGGGATTTTAACATTAGAGTACCCCAGGGGTAGTACCCCCAGGTGGCATACCCACCCCCCATATTTTTTATATTTTTTTTATATTTTTTCTAATTTTTCTAGATTTTTTTTTAACTTGCTAAACCAAAAACCCATTCATTTCCAGGCAGGGGACACCGACACCGACGACGACATCCTCTTTCCCCCTCTCACAATATCTCCCCTTTACTTCGTAAGGCGAGATAAAAACAAAGGGCTGAAGGACACCAAATCAGAATGTTTCACGGTGATTAAATATCCAATTTAATTGTAGTTTTGGTTCAAGGAATCATATTATAGCTACTTCTAAAAAAAAAACTTTCTTAGAAAATATTTGTTTGCCAAAACAGTTTTGAAAGCCTAGAAGATAAGGACTTTCAGTTGATAGAAGCACCTTTAATTTCTTAAATTTCACTGATACTGTGTCGAACTGGTGTTGGGTATGGATTTGTTAGAAAAATTTCTTGTTTCCCTTTCTTATTAATAAATTCCATGGAAAATATCTTACTGTAGAAGATAGAACCACATGAATAGGGATGTACAGAATACTGCAGGTAGAGTTGGCAACTCTACATATTAAATTTGAATACAATAATACATCTGCATGTAAATGTTGTTCAATTGACAAGATCCAGAGAATATTTATGTGGTCACAGCAGCTTTTATTGACCTGTTCACTACAACAGATTTAACAATTTAAGCTGTGGTATAATAGAAGCTGAGAGATCTATTAAATATCTGAAGTAAAATGGAATGATTATCAGTATACAAGGGTTTGTTTGTTGTAACAGCCATCAACTTTTTATTTAACAATTCAAATTAATATTCATGATTAAACATGTTAAAATAGTACATGTATAATAAAAGAGGTGCTCACAAATTCATCAGTTTGTTTTTCGGATTGTCAGGGTTCCCACCCTGCTTGAAAAATACTTTCCAGGACTTTCAAGGATCTGAATCAACTTTTTTTCAGGACTTTCAAGCGTTACATACACAGAGACTTCTTGCATTCTCGACACCTGAAAGCTCTCAAATGGCATACATACAGTAACGTAACCAACAACATAAGGTATTTTTTTTATCAAGGTTAAAATTCAATGACTTTCCTGGATTGACAGATACAGATCTGGAATTTCAATTACTTTCAAGGCCTGGAACTTGATAATAAATAAATTTCAAAGACTTTCCTGTTTCTCAATCACTGGTTTCTCTGGTGGCATCAAATGTGTAGAATATACATCACAAACAGGCTCATATATCAGCAATCAGCCTCTCACATAAACACGAGTAAAACAGAGGTCGCAGGATTATTATGTTGATACAATTACAAACAGTACAAATTACAAAATTATTTTCTCTACAAAGATTCTAAAATTATTCCATTAAAGAGGATTTGAATCAATGGAGGCTCGACTCGCATCGAGCCTCGCTTGCAAATTTCTGGATAGTAGATTTTTGTTTCTCCCAATACTATGTTTTTAGTCAATGATAACCAGTATGAAAGACTTAAAGGTAAACTGCAAATCTTCCCAATGCTCTGCTAAAATGTCAGAAATCAAGGCCTTTGTAGTTATAGTTGTTTCTGTGTGGTAATAGTTCTGTGAATTATTTTATTCTTCCGAGTATACGAGAAGTCAAAACTTGTATCATCAGAAAACGGGAGCCACAACTTTCGAAAGCGTCATCGATTGCCTCCCAGTGTTTTTGGAACGTAATGACGTTATAGTGGTCCTCTCTCATTCATCCGACGTAGCATGATGTCATGTACTGATTACATTAACTAAACCTTGAACGAAGGAGACCTGTATAACTTCATACCATTTTACAAGCAAAGAGAGACCAGCGATGTAAGTTTTCAATACGGATTATAACAGGATAACTTTAATATTGTTATTAGTACAATTCAGCAAAATATATTCGCCCCAAAATCGTATAACAGTTATATCACACAACCCAAGATGTATGTAAGCAACATTTTAGAATAAATTAAAAGCTTTACAGATTTTGCTCCCCAGGAGGTGTGGTTTGGAGAGCCAAAGTGAAATATCAGGTATGGAAGAAATATTTCAGTTAGCGTAAAATATATTATCTTGTCTTATATTCTAAGTATTTTGTACTATTTTGGGTTGAATACTAGGATTACTTATTGGAGGACTTGGTGTGCTAACCAATGTAAGAAAATAACTTTAAACTTTAAAATAAGTTTTGGCTCTGAGAGGGGGGCATTCGAAGCCAACACGATGCCCCCCTCGAGTATGCATCAAATGACCTTACTATTTGATGAAACAGTCATTATGGTTCTGCTAATGAATATTTTGGCAAGTTTAAGTTGAAAATGTGATATACATGTATCGCAAATTATAGATATAGATGGGGAGAAATGAAAATCAACTACCCAGAAATATGTACTCAAGGTTCGGAGCGGGTTACGCTTCGTCTGAGACAGATATCAGGTTGCCTCTATTTACTAGCTGAACCAGGTCTATTTATGTACAGCAGAGGTGAAGTATAGCGAGAACTTTATACAGAGGAAGGGAACTATAGAATAGAGAGAAGTATAGCGCATAGAGAAGGTAAGTGACCTGATTTTGAATAACTGAACATAGCTTCAATATATCAATATGGACATGGAAGTCTCCCACACAGGCCGAGTCTTAATAGGGCGAACCTCTCTTTTGGCAAATATATTCCTTTTCCTCATACAAATGCCCCTTTTCAAATGAAAGCGAACCCCATATTTGTACTTTTATCTCATACAGTGAACCAGGGCTCTCAAGGAGAGGCGAGCGATCACTCGCGCGCGCCTCCTGCTCGCCTGAAATCAAAAAATGGCGAGTGGTTCACCACTCGCCTGTTTTCGTCGGTCAGAATAGAATTTAATGACATCTTCAGCTGTTGCTGTCAAGTTCTTGGCTTCCAAGATATCTTGTTGTTCATCATTGGCACGTTTCATAGGTCAGAATAAAATTTAATGACTTCTTCAGCTGTCGTAAAATTCTTGGTTTCGAAAAGATCTTGTTGTTCAGCAATTTCGGAAGGCTTCCCGCCATTTCCGCTTCGTTCATGTGTTTGTGCAAAAAGTATAACCCTGTGTCGGAACGAAATTACAGGTAGACTGGTTGCCTCCCTTGTATTTCCATACAGACAAGTTTTGAGCCGTGGGTTATGATTTCCGCAAATAAAAAATCTGTCAAACACCACTGCTCAATTTCCATTTGCGATTTTGTTTAACATTATATCACTGCGTTTTAAACATTAATTTTCGATTTTGATTCACTCTCGATGTTACGCGGACTTGACTTTCGTCCCACGATCAAGTCCATGCTTTTCATTGATCTCATGCAATTTCGGTGCCAAGCACGCGTGCGTTTTTGTTCCTGACAATTTTGTCGCTGTTAGCAAGATGTTAGCGGAAAATTGCACGATGTCGAATCCGAAAGGAAAGCCGATAGAACTATCAACGTACCTAAAATGGGGAGAGAAATTTACATCAGTGTTCCGAATTAAAGAAGACTACAACACCGTTCTGAACCGCGCATATGTGACCCACATATTCTGTAATGTACTTGTACAAGTAATTTCAGCATTTCACTCGCCTCAGGAATTTCTCCGGCGAGTGATAAAAGCACTTGCCTCAGGCAAGTGATAAAAGCACTCGCCTCACTCGCCTAAGCTTAAATTCAGGCGAGTGACAAATCACTCGCCTTCATTTTGCTCCTTGAGAGCCCTGGTGAACCCCTGATTGTCGCTTCAAACTGAAAGCAAATCATCCCTAAAGGTATCAGGCCGGTTATGGCCCAGCCACCTCTCCCTTCATCAGGAGACTACATGTATGTGACACTGTATTACAGGCCATATTACACCATTGTGATGGGTGGGGTGAGATACACTGTATCCCTCGTCACGACTGAAGGCCTCTGATGAACTTAGCAGGGTGATTAATGAACTTCTGCAAATAGGCGGCTTCATTTGTGAAAAAGGTGGTATTATTTGGCACAAACATCTTAAGTAAACTAAGCAGAATAAATTTAAAACAAATACATAATATGGTGATACATGCTGGTAACAGAATAAACCATGAATATGTGTGACATTTTGATCTACACATTTGATATGTTCAGGACCTGGTCTTTTCCTCGGATATTATATTTTTTTTATCCATACATCAAAGTAAACTCTGGATATAACATAATGGATTTATTTGAAATCATTATAATACACCCTCAACCTAAGCTTAAAGATTATTAACTTACAAGCACTGGTATACACAATACTGGTGTCTAGAACACATCAGCTAATGGGGGGGAGATAAAGTTCCTACTATATTCACTTTTCATTCCAGAACACAAAGTTATCTTTAAAACTCTAATCATCATGGTATTCTACATAGAAATTAAATAAAAGTATAATACAAACATGTATGACTGGATAATACATTGACGTGATCTCGTGGTCGTGTTGTACTCCAGTGAATTAACACTTTACACAAAAGATGATGAAATGACCAATAAATGATTTATAGTCTTGTACAATCAGAGAGAGTTTGACTTTCATTAACCGTTATATCAAAGTTCTCCAAGTACTGAAATGAAAATTTGATATGGAGGATAGCCCCCCACATAGCAATCTGTATATATGAAAATAATTTCGGAGAGAAAAAAATAATTTAGCCATCAGTGGGAATCGAACCCCCGACCCCTCTTAATCCATGGAGTTGCTCTTACCATCTGAGCTATACCAGCGCATTAGAAATTCCCCATGACTGGTCGCTTTGAAGGCTGATGCTTTCCCTCGGTTTTGCAATGTGTGCAACTGGCTTTATAATCCAGACATCAAAAATTTGTATGGTGTATAGAAAAAAAAGAGACTCTCAGGTAAGCCAGAACCATCTTTGAATCATTCAAAGATGGTTCTGGCTTACCGGAGTGTCTCTTTTTTTTCTATACACCGTACTAATTTTTTATGTCTGGATTATAAAGCCTCGCTTTGGAGTTGGCATTCAGTGCCAACTCCAAAGCGAGGCACATCACAATATAGGATGTCACATTGAAGATGTTTCAATTGTTTGTATTGAACATGTCGATTGAGGCTAGCCATGCCTCCAAAGTGACACTTAGCACCACAAATCTTCACAATAAATCCAGTCTCTTTTTCGTTATTTTTTTCTTTACTTTTTCAAATATTTAACAAAAACTGCTGTATTGTTCATAAATAGTGAGCCATGATCTGGACATGTATAATTATCTACATTCAATAGTATCCCTACTGCAAGCTTGCCAAGAGACACCTCTGGGTGGGTGCAGGTCATTTCGTACCCAAACCAACTCCTCCCCAACTTGAGTCAATTCGCCCGCAACTTAGAGTCAATTCATCTCCAACCTCGAGTCAAATCGTCCCAAACTCCGTCAATGTGTTAAGTCTTATATTGGACAATTTTACTACTTGCAATTTATTTTTTGCATTTTGTTTAGATCCATTGAATCTTTCGGTTATATGCAGAATTTCCAAAGTAATGGGATTTGGACAAGTTGGTTTGGGGACGAAATGACCTGTAATCTTCTGGGTGCCCTGGTATACATACCAGCTTGAACCACGCATGTCAACAACATGGCAGAATTTTTTTTGAAATAATATGGAGTATAGTGATATAACTTTCTGAACAATTCGACCATTTCAGAAATTCTCGAAAAAAAAGACTGAAATCTGTCTATAAGCCTGAAGATTCTCATATCTGTTGAACTTGGCTTGGACAATCATTCTGGATCTCTAAAATCAAACTTGTGTAGTGGTTCTGTATCAATGTCAATCTGTGGGATGCTTGTCTTGTATAAAATCACTATGTACAATCAATCAAAGACATCTCCAGTGTTATTTGATAGCACAGATTGAAGCAGGTCAACTTTTAGCCGAGGCTGTTTTCAAGAGAGGAGAATTCCAGTTGGCTGAACTGGTACGTTTGTCGAACCGGGGCTTCTTCTTTGCGAATATTTGGTTGAGATCTGGTAGATCTATAAAACCAAATAGCTTGGATGTGTCTATAGGATGGGTAAACTGGTTCACTAGGGCCACCTTCAGCGGAGCACCTACAACAACAACAACATATATTAGTCAGAATCCAGCAGTCCCACAAACTAATTTCACATAAACAATGAATGTAACTCTGAACATGGAAGTCATTTTGATAAATATTCTATAATTCATTATGTCATCACCAGGAATACATATAACCACGTAAAGCATATGTCCAACTATATATAGATTGGAGGTATACAGGTTGGTGACTTGAAAATTTTCTGCCGTTTATTAACTTCCAACCTGTACAACATGAACGTATACTGTGGGTGCATGTTCATACGTATTCCTGTTGATGGTCTAAGTGCTGAAATGTCAGTGAAACCTGTGAATACTGACACCTGGGTAAACTGACCAACCACAAAATACCAACATTATGATTATCTTGGGTCCCAATACTTAAATTTAAAGTGTTATGAACCTTGATAAACCAAAACCCTGTCAAAACCAACAGTATAATCTGGTCCCAAGCCTGGTCGGTCTACACAAGTTTCACTGTAGAATATTTTTTTTTAAATGACTTCCATATTCATTCTTGTTTATAAAATAGTCATTCTATCACTTGATTCTATCATACAGTGTCACTCCACAAGATATACCAGTATGGGATTCGTACACATTCTATTCGGAAACTCTCGCTCTCTTGGAAGCAGTTGTAATTTGTTGTTACCCAGGGTACAAACACTGCTGCTGAACTTCTAATCAGTTGCTAGACTAAAAGACAACAAAGACCAAGGCTATCAAAATGAAAAAAATAAAAAAATAACCACACTTATACAACATAATTCATGAGTGGCAGAACTCGATATTTGAAGCAGCCAAACTGTGCAATCTGCTGAGAACTCCTCAGATTTGGTGGTTCTCTCCAGGTACTCTAGCTTCCTCCGCCAACCAAACTGACTGTCACCATATGAGTATGACATTAAGCCAAATCCCCCCCCCTCCAACCCCTATTATTTGAATAGGGAAGGAGTTATCAAGTGTTTCAGTGTAGTATGGCTTTTAAGACAGTCTATATTTTGTACCCCCCACCCCATCAACATATCGGTCAGTCTCGCTCTTTTTCGAGAGGCTTTTGCTCCATGACCTTTTATACATGTGGTAACATAGGCATAGCCATGAGATAAACGTATGGTGGTAAAGGCAAATGAAGCCAGAGAGACAGATGCACATGGCGACGATAATAACCCAAGGTCAATTCTGGCACAGGGTTAAGAACTGACCTGATGCCCATGACGGTATCTTTCGTTTTGGAGCCTCCTCATCATCGGTAGATTCGTCAGAGCGTAGACCGCTGATGTCATAGGTCTCCTCGGAACACTTCTTTCTGTATTTTCTGGGTGGAGTTATCTGGTATCTGTACAAGTAAAAACATCGGCTGTACTATCATGGACAAGAGACATTTCAGTGATAAAGAAAATGGCTATCCTACCGCATACTTTCATGGACAATAGACATTTCAGTGATAAAGAAAATGGTTATCCTACCGCATACTTTTATGAGAGTAAAATTTTTAAGATCTTAAGAGAGAAGTGAGAACTTACGACTGGGGACTGCTGGCCACAGTAGGCTGGGGCAGGGTGAGTGTGGTGTTTAGAGAGGATCCTGCTGCTGGTTTAGAGGCAGAGTTTGGTTGTACAGGTTTGATCTTGCCATTTGCTGTGGGCTTGCTGGCACCAGAGAAGACACTGTTCTGATCTCTGATGATCTGTTTGTATCGCTCTTCTATTTTATGGATTTCTTCTTGTCTCTGGGTCTCTTCTCTTATCCGTACCCTTTCCTGAGAGGAAGTAACATATTTAGTCTAAATTCAGCGAGTGAGTGAATAGACTGTAACGTCGCTTTCAACAATATTTCAGCTATATCACGACGAAACAACTAAGCACCACCCAGCCCAGTTGTTCCTGCGACTTCAAAGAAGAAATCTTTGAAGCAGCATGGAACCAGACATCCTCCATCCACCATATAAAACACCGAGGACAGCGCACAAGACACAGACAGGACGTTTTAATACATGGTGCAAGAATGACAAGTGATATTACAGTGCTATAGACAGAGATTGAAGTGGATGTTTGTGAAAAATCTGGAAAAATACTATCCTAGCACTTTAGGCCTGGGTCCAGGGGCCGCCTAGGCCCCTGGAAGCTCAGGGGTCCTAGATGGTTGGAGATGCATTCTAGGCGATTTCTGGGGAATAAAACTGCAGATTGTCATCTAAATTCAAGTCACTTTTTTATATTGATTTTCCCTTGTAACCAAATATTTTGGGTACATAATTCAGACTACTGGACAAAAAAGTGCTATCCAACACAGCAAGCATGAATGACAGCAAACAGACAGGGTAAAGTCTCATTAGACTTGAGAAGTTTTCGAGATTTGACATGTTTTGCACGTTTAGAATGAATTTTCAAGTCACTCTTACCAGTTGCACCATATGCACAAGGCACAGCTAGGGATATCAATTTTACGGATGTAGTCAGACAAGTAGTCGCCACTGATATCTTTTTCCTCCAGCCATGACCATTTAAATTTGTTTTTCACTCCAGTTTCTAAGTCCTGAGGTCAGTCGTCCTGTCAACAATTTTGTACATTGCGGACTTCAAACTATAAATTCGTCGGACATCGACGTCAATAGTACTGTCAAACTTCGTCATAAAAACTGCCGCCAACGAACACGAGATTACCCCAGTTATATGTGCCTTCAGCATTATTAGGAACGATCGCAATTGGCAAAACAGTATAAACGCACATGCGAAGAAATTGGGAACAAGGTAACGCACTGCTTTCAGTTACACTCACTGGAACCCGCACTCGGCTCCTCTGCAGACAGAGCTACAGGCAGCCAGCATAGTCTGACCTACTTTACGCGCGAAGCTGCATACAAGCGGAGTCTATCTCGGGGCATACCTCTCTGCGGGGAGATCGCACTGTGCTGAAAATTTAATGTCGGCAAGCGCGAATTGCTTTATATTTCTAACATATTAAACCCCCACGGAGATACGTACGCAACTTGAATTTTGATCACAGAATATACATTTTTGGGGCATTCTCAAACCCACGCCATCTGAGGATTTTCCGTTTACTAGAATGGTTTAAATCATATCGACGAAAACAGCAACAACAACAACAACAACATGAACTGATACAGATAACTGGCAAATCCGGAATTTTTTTGAGATTCTGAAAAATCTGGAAATCCGGAAGACTTCAATCTCTGTATAGACATCACATTATCAAGTTCCTGTTGCTTCTCAGCAAAATGCATTGAAGCAACAGGAACCTGAACCCACCCAACCACCCGCGTCTAAATTCAGATCAGTAACATAGAACTACAAGTCAGTCTAAATAAGGATCATTAACATCGAGTGAGCGAGTGAATAGAATTTAACGTCACTTTCAACAATATTTCAGCTTTTTCACGACGAACCAACTAAGCACCAGCCGAGTTGTGTTCCTGCTACTTCAAAGAAGAAATCTTTGAAGCAGCATGGAACCAGACACCCTCCATCCACCCTATAAAACACTGAGGACAGCGCACAAGACACAGACAGGACGCTTACATGGTGCAATAAAGACAAGTGATATTACAGTGCTATAGACATCACATTATCAAGTTCCTGTTGCTTCTCAGCAAAATGCATTGAAGCAACAGGAACCTGAACCCACCCAACCACCCGCGTCTAAATTCAGATCAGTAACATAGAACTACAAGTCAGTCTAAATAAGGATCATTAACATCGAGTGAGCGAGTGAATAGAATTTAACGTCACTTTCAACAATATTTCAGCTTTTTCACGACGAACCAACTAAGCACCAGCCGAGTTGTGTTCCTGCTACTTCAAAGAAGAAATCTTTGAAGCAGCATGGAACCAGACACCCTCCATCCACCCTATAAAACACTGAGGACAGCGCACAAGACACAGACAGGACGCTTACATGGTGCAATAAAGACAAGTGATATTACAGTGCTAGACATCACATTATCAAGTTCCTGTTGCTTCTAAGCAAAATGCATTGAAGCAACAGGAACCTGAACCCACCCAACCACCCGCCAGTAATATAGAACGACACGTCAGTCTAAACACAGAACAGTAACATAGAACTACATGTCAGTCTGAATACAGATCAGTAACATAGAAATACACGTCAGTTTAAACACAGATCAGTAGAACTACACGTCAGTCTAAACACAGATCACTAAAACAGAACTACACGTCAGTCTATTCACAGATCAGTGACATAGAACTACACTTCAGTCTAAACACAGATCAGTAACATAGAACTACACTTCAGTCTATTCACAGATCAGTGACATAGAACTACACGTCAGTCTAAACACAGATCAGTAACATAGAATTACACGTCCGTCTATACACAGATCAGTAACAGTCAGTCTAAATATAGATCAGGTTCAAGTGAGTTTTTTCAGTAAGACTTTAGGGAAGTTGATAGGTAGAGGTCTCTCTATTGAACAACAGCTGTTACACGAACCGTCATTTGAAATAACAGCCAATGAACGAGTGCGATACGCCACCTTCGTGGGGGTGTCTCTTAAGTCAAATAAACTTCTCTGGAGTTGCCCTATGTTCGCCGCTCTGAGAAAGCCAATGCTCACCTCGATTACAAACTTGAACTGTCCCGGTTTACACCACTCTCTTCTAATTCAGGACTGCCCAAATTACCTGTTAAATTTATTATTGCGTGGCTCCTCTGACTTTTATTATGAAACAAATATGTCTGTTTTTGGAATAGTCCAAAAGTTCACTGGAGCATCCAAACGGTTTCATGCTCATGAACACTCTCAACCGGTGACAGATGAAGCTAATCAAATCAGTGCTTTACCAGTTGTATAAATAAAATTTATTCGACCCATTGTAAATAAGCTAGAAGTAACGACATACCCACTTCTACATAAGTATTATCTATAAAATCCCACCACCCTCAAACGCATTTTGTCATTGAACCATTAATTGGTTTTTCTGTGTATGTAAATCATTTTGTTATTTGTAATCATTTTGTTTTTTAACAATTTATTGTGTTTTCTCTGTATGTAAATTATTATATGTATGTTATCTGAGGAGTGCCGGAACTTTTATGCTGATCATGAATAACATCGCGGAAATCGGTGTTTTGTCTCCCAATTGTCCGATAACCTTGTTCGTGGTACCAAAGTCATCAAAAAATACAATGTACTGGACCATGTTTCAAAATCTACTACTCATCGCCAGGCAGTGTTGTGATCACGGACAACATGGGACACGAGTCAAAAAAACATGTCATACTGAAGAAGCTGGTACCAGGCGGCAGTCAAGACTCACAGAGAATGTCCGGCAGTGTATCTTCATGTTATTTTATCATCAGTTAAATTTGCTGAGGCAAACAAATACTCGCCGAGGCAAAATTGCTTTGCCATGGCAATTGTTTTTGCCGAGGTAAATTTTTGAATTGAGAGGGCTGGCTGCTCAGGCAACGAGCGCCATCAGAAGATGGTGTACGACCCCAGTGTCAGTGATCTAGGAAGGAAGAAAACAACTGCATTTCTGTGTGTGGGAAATCAGTGATGTGCAATACAACACAAAAGGACTGTGCCTATAATATACACTAAGTATCATCAAGATGATATCATTTAATCTACAATATTTTAAACTATAAAGGGCAATAACTCCGCAAGTAAAAATCCTCCGTCATTGGGAAGAGCACATACACATCTTCAGACTGTGCCAACTAGAGCATAGTCTGAGCACACATTTGATCAGAATGATCAGTAAGGCTGCTTACAAGATACCCCCCGTAAGGGCATAGATACATGGGGGTGGTTAACGTTTCACGAGTAAGCTGAATGGGATTGTGGCAGTGGAAATCATCAGTAAGCATGCTTACAAGATACCCCCCGATGCACATTTGATAGGAATTGACGAGTATTTGTAGAGGAATATAAGTATACATGTTATGAGTGGCGGCACAGTATGTAACTAGTTGACAATGAGACCTCGCTCGGTTGGAGTGCGGTTAACGGATTGTCTATGCATGTGTCGTGACGATACTCAGATGAGTTTAATGGATTGTTCAGAAAATTGATGTTAATAATGATTGTTGAGAATGGGGTTGTGCAGGCATATTGTGTTTTACCTAACTGTTGTTACCACTAGAACCGTGTAGACTTGAAATGGGCTGTTGGAACAGATAGGCGAATTACTGTCATCTGGATAACCATATTGAAGAGGAACAGGAAGTAAATGGGAAGTGAAATATTAAACTTACTACCTGTAGACGCATATGCAACATCCTGAGCTAGGTCTCATGGTATGGCAGCTACATACAAAATTTGAGAAGAATCTAATCAGCCGTTGTCAAGTTATGCTCCAGAAATGGAATGTTATGGACCAACTGAGAAAATTCTGCCCATAGGTGGCGCCACCTGCAGACGCACATGCGCCAAACGCAATCCCAAGCAAGGTCTCATGGTAAGGTAGCTACATACCAAATCTGAGAGGAATCCAATTAGCTGTTGTCAAGTTATGCTCTGGAAACGAAATGTTACGGACCGACAAGAAAAAGTTTTGACCCTAGGTGGCGCCACCTGTAGATGCACATGCGCCAAACGCAATCCCAAGCGAGGTCTCATGGTAAGGTAGCTACATACCAAATTTGAGAGGAATCCAAGTAGCGGTTGTCAAGTTATGCTCCGGAAACGAAATGTTACGAACTGACTTGAGAAACTTTTGACCCTAGGTGGCGCCACCTGTAGACGCACATGCGCCAAACGCAATCCCAAGCGAGGTCTCATGGTATGGCAGCTGCATACCAAATTTGAAAGGAATCCAAGTAGCGGTTGTCAAGTTATGCTCCGGAAACGAAATGTTACGGACTGACATGAGAAACTTTTGACCATAGGTGGCGCCACCTGTAGACGCACATGCGCCAAACGCAATCCCAAGCGAGGTCTCATGGTAAGGTAGCTACATACCAAATTTGAGAGGAATCCAAGTAGCGGTTGTCAAGTTATGCTCCGGAAACGAAATGTTACGGAATGACCCTAGGTGGCGCCACCTGTAGACGCACATGCGCCAAACGCAATCCCAAGCAAGGTCTCATGGTATGGTAGCTGCATACCAAATTTGAGAGGAATCCAACTGGCGGTTGTCAAGTTATGCTCCGGAAACGAAATGTTACGGACGGACGTACGGACATCCGTACGGACGGACGGACGGACAAGCTGAAACCAGTATACGCCCCCTACACTACGTGTCGGGGGGTATAATAATATCCACCAAGTATCGCGTGAACCATATCAAAAGTGTAGGAGTTACGTTGACAAGAAATACGGACGGATGGACAGACAATCAGATAGACGGACTTCTGTGGCTATTGCTATATCCCCAGGGCATATATGCCAGGGGGATAATAAGTGTAGTAATTATAGAAATTACATGTACATACAAATGTAATGAACAAAATCTCTCACCAGCTCTTTCAACTTCTTCATTTCGTCTTCTACTTCTTTGTCCCGTTGTTTCCGGATCTCTATTTCTCGTTTCTCTCTCTCAGCTCTTTCAGCCCTCAAACGTTGTTGTTCCCTGTCTCTACAAATAAACACACATTCAAATCAACACACATAAGTCTCAACATCATTGCACATAGGAATCTCATGTAAATAACCTCAAGGCCAATTACCACAGGACACGACGCGACATCCAAACCACATCCACACACTCAGGGCTGTTCAAGAAAATGGTACATGACTTTTTCTGACCTCAACCACCCATACACCATTTATTCTATCTCACCTATGTTAAATGACTGTACCACCAACCACACACATACCCAAGAACTGAAAAATCTTCCCCCCATCCAGGGCATGAAATGTTTTTTTCAGTCCACCTGTCACATGTGACAGGTATGGTTTTTCTCTACCTGTCTCACTCCAAAATTACCTGTACACTAATTTTGTATAAATTTCTCTATACCGGTATGCTGATCGATTTTATGTTCAAACGATGAACGCACCGGGGCATTTGATAAGAAAAATGATCCATTGTAGTCCTGAGGATTTTATTTTTTACTGCCCTCCCGCAAACTCTGGAGTTTTAAAATGTTTTTAAAGAAGACAGAATTACAGATAATTCATTAATTAATTTTGATAATTGCTAGGCAAACGATAAATAATTACTCTCACTGGTCTATTACAAAAAAAAAAACAATCTAGCTTTTCCCAGTAGCCCAATTTTCATTTCCAATTTGTTTTTGGAAATGTCACATTATCAGGCACGATGACGGAAGCACATTAGCATTTTATGTTCACGGGATATATCAGTGAACGTACGGTGATTGAGAAGCTATTTGTTTAAAAAAAACATTCTCTAGATCAGCTTCAAGTTTGTAATGTTTATAAAATAAACAAAACGATATGGTAACATTGGAATTCTTTGCCAGTAGACAAAGAATGGAATTTGTTTCAGTAGACCATAGTACATTCTCCTTCGGCAGCTTTTCTGCCGCAATGCGTATAGTTTTACAGGCATCTGTCGATAACCTTCTTTTACTCGTTTGTCTAACATGTGAGCGTGGGTTCCCGACCTATCGACCTTTCACGGTTGATCTGAAGAATATCCGTGACTTGAAATATACCTCGACGACTGCCAATCTCCAATGGTCCCTCCAATAGTGTAAGCAGATATGGAGTGTTGAGGTCACATCGAACGTCGACGCTGGCCGATGCATGACAATGCTAAATTTATTTTTAGCTCTAAAGCATGGCATGCTTTCAGCAAAAGTTTAGACATCTTTTAACAACAAGTTTTTCTCGCCTCGGGCAGTAGTAAAGATCAACGCCCATGAATCCCTGCAATGTTTTACCTGTCACAAGCGACAGGTGAAATTTTTCCTACCCGTCACTGACAAATTCTACGTGTCCGCGACAGGTGGACATGTGAACATTTCGCGCCCTGCCCATCCCATGTCCTTTTTTCAGGAACAGCCCTCAGGTCATTTCAACAGCAGGAGATACGATGTCGTGCTTCACCCCACATTCAGCAAAAATGCTTTGAAATAGCATTGGTTCTAAATTTGTCGCATGAAGAAATGTAGTTCTGATGTCATCGCGACAGATCACCTGCTGTGAGTACTGGTATTACGCCAATGAATAACACAAGGACTATTTTCCGGATGTGGTCGTCATTATGTGTGCTGTGGAAATTGGCTTCGAGGTTGTATAAAATTAATCTCCAGTATCACAGGCACTTTTTGTGAATAAAAAAATGGGAGGGAGGGAGGCTTTTATTTCGCTCCTTTTTTTCTTTCGCACAGACCAAATATAATTCATAATTTTCTAGCAGATGCAGTTCAATATAACTTGCATGAAACAAACATTGTTCTTTGAGCCACTTTTTCAGCCTTCAACACACTATTTTCTGTAAATAAAAACATGAACTGCGCAAAGCACTGAGAACCACTCTGTCTTGGGAGTGCATGTGTATATCTATGGGGTCCAAGTTACGAAACAATTGGTGGAAATTTAAAATAGATTGGTGACAAATTGACAGTTCGACCTGGTAACCCAGAAAAAGAATAGGTCAAGCTCACAGATTTTTGAGTCTTCTGTTCTGTGACCAAATGCTGTGTGATGTAAAGCTTGGTCCATATTTTAATCATGAGATATGGTGGAAGTGATTCAAGAGAGACAGACATTCACTTGACGAAAATACCCTAGCGCCAATGGGCAATTTGCACCATAGTTCAAGTGAATCCCTGGACAATGCTGTCTGGCCTTGATTGCAGTGGGCAGTGCACCGACACATGGCTGGCCGCATGAGCTCCGGTTCATCAATCTGGGCACTTCGCTATAGCTTTAACCCAGAATGTATTTTTTAATTGATATTAAACTGGTATATTTTCTACCTGAAGTTGCCAAAATTATCATAAATGTAAGCTTAGTGGTCATTTCTTGGAAGAGTATGAATATTTGATCCATACTAACTATCATATTTACACCAGTTCATCAATTGCTGAAAAATCCACTCCACATTATAAACATAGCAGAGAGATCATGAGAACGAACCAAATCTCATGCAGTGGCCCACGTGCTGCGCACCATCACTGACACCGGGACAACACAGCATTGTCCAAGGATTAATGTGAAAAAAACACATTTTTGCTCTTGTTCATGACCAGGTGTGTCTGGTCTAAGTTCAAGAACTAACCTCACTGATCATTCTCGAGATATGGTGAAAAAGCCATTGGTGATGAGGAGAAAAAAATTGACCCTGCAGTGACCCAGAAAAAAAAAAAAAAAAAAATAGGCCAAGCCCACTGATTTTCAAAAGGCTTCTGCTCTATGACCACATGCATGATTAATGTAGGTTATGTGCTCCTATGCTGTCATTCTTCAGATATTAATGCTATTGATGACAAATTGAGAGAGTTTGAAAAACAAAGTACATCCAGCTGATGGAGTTTCATTAGGTTTCTGTTTTGTGACCACATGCTTGTATGCAAGTCTGATGTACCATGTTCGTTCTCCCCAAGGAGAATTTGTCTCTAGTCCATGACCTGTTGTGTTTAGTGTAAGTTCAACAAGCTGAGTAGCTAGCAGGTCCTCCGCCAAGTAGCCTGTTTGAGAGCATACAGCATATACGCTTCCAATATCTCCTCAAATATAACTTGGAAAGTTGATATGTGTATGTGGAAAGAGACATTCATCTGGAATTGTTGAGACAATTTGAGGAGGTTTGGGAAGCAGTAATGGATTATAGTGTAACACTGGAATGTAAGTCTGTAGTTGTATATGGATTTGTGGATGGTGAGGTTTATAAATCGATGAGTGGAATAGATCAAGATATCGCTTTTCACAACACAGATGGGTACAATATGGGTGAGTGAAATCCAAGATGGTCAATGGCAGCCATCTTGGATTACATACTACCTCAATGAAAATCAATACCAATCGCTGCCTAACTGATGTGAAGCACCGCCTTGAGTTTGAAGTCGATTGGTCGAACTGTTCTCGAGATATCGCGTTCACAAGATGTGGGATGGACAGAATCCAATATGGTCAATGGCAGCCATCTTGGATTATGTACCTCAGTGAAAACCAAGTTGATTGGTCAAATTGTTGTCGAGATATCACGTTCACAAGATCCGAGACGGATGGAATCCAATATGGTCAATGGCAGCCATCTTGGATTATGTACCTCAGTGAAAACCAATACCAATGGCCGTCTAACTGATGTGAAAAACCTTCCCAAGTTTGAAGTCGATTGGTTGATTTGTTTTTGATATATCGTGTTAAGAAGATGTGGAACGGAGTGAATCCAATATGGTCCATGGCAGCCATCTTGGATTACGCATCTCAGTGAAAATCAAAACCAATGGCCGTTTAACTGATGCAAAGCACATTCTCAAGTTTGAAGTGGATTGGTCAAACTGTTGTCGAGATATCGCGTTCACAAGATGTGGGATGGACAGAATCCAATATGGTCAATGGCAGCCATCTTGGATTACGTACCTCAGTGAAAATCAATACCAATGGCCGTCTAACTGATGTGAAGAAGCTTCCCAAATTTGAAGTCGATTGGTTGAATTGTTCTCGAGATATCGCGTTCACAAGATCTGGGACGGATGGAATCCAATATGGTCAACGGCAGCCATCTTGGATTACGTACCTCAGCGAAAAACAATACCAATGGCTGTCTGACTGATGTGAAGAACATTCGCAAGCTTGAAGTTGATTGGTGGAATTGTTCTTGAGATATCGCGCTCACAAGATGTGGGATGAACAGAATCCAATATGGTCGATGGTGGCCATCTTGGATTACGTACTTCAGTGAAAATCAATACCAATGGCCGTCTAACTGATGTGAAGCACCTTCTCAAGTTTGAAGTCGATTGGTCGAATTGTTCTTGAGATATCGCGTTCACAAGATGTGGGACGGACAGAATCCAATTTGGTTGACGGCGGCCATCTTGGATTACGTACCTCAGTGAAAATCAATACCAATGGCCGTCTAACTGATGTGAAGCACCTTCTCAAGTTTGAAGTCGATTGGTCGAATTGTTCTCTAGATATCGCGTTCACAAGATGTGGGACGGACGGACGGACGGACGGAGGGACGGACGGAAGGACGGACGGAAGGACGGACGGCTAGCATTTCCAAGTCCTCCCACCACTTTGTGGCAGAGGACAATAAGTTCACACTTGAGAGATGGTGGAAATAAGCAGCCGTTGATAGGACAAATTTGACCCATTGACTGACAAGAAAATAGGTTAATCTATTTTTAATAGCCATATGCTCCAAGACGAGATGCATTTGGTGCTCCTAGCAATAGTCTTTCTTGAGATATGGTGATAACAAGCAATTGGTGAAAAATTGACACAGTTTGAATTGAGGAAAAGGACAATTTTTCTCGATGGGGTAACAAGACATCAAACAGTCTTTGGCGTGATCTTTATTTCAGCAAAACTTTGCGATGCAAGTGTGTAGAAATCGAAGAAAAAAGTTGTTTTGTCGTCGGCGAGAAAAAGAGTTGAAAGGGGGGAGCCAAATCACACAGTAGTACCAGTGAAGCTAGAAATTTATTTAATTCAGCCTAAGGACAGTCAGGGCTCGAAATAACAGAACTTGCACAAACTGCAAGTAAATTGTCTGCTATGTATGTAAACTTTACAGAATACTATAATTTTATAGGTGAGCTGACATTAATCATTATAGTATCCTGGCCATAATATCTTACTTGTTAGTCTATCTATCAATGACCTCACAATCATTATAGTATCCTGGCCCTGATAGCTGACTTGTTAGTCTTATCTCTCAATGACCCCACAATCATTAGTGTCCTGGCCCCGATAGCCGACTCGTTAGTCTAGCTCTCAATGACCCCACAATCATTATAGTATCCTGGCCCTGATAGCTGACGTGTTAGTCTATCTCTCTATGACCCCACAATCATTATAGTATCCTGGCCCTGATAGCTGACGTGTTAGTCTATCTCTCTATGACCCCACAATCATTATAGTATCCTGGCCATAATATCTTACTTGATAGTCTATCTATCAATGACCTCACAATCATTATAGTATCCTGGACCTGATAGCTGACGTGTTAGTCTATCTCTCAATGACCCCACAATCATTATAGTATCCTGGACCTGATAGCTGACGTGTTAGCCTATCTCTCAAAGACCCTACAATCATTATAGTATCCTGGCCCTGATAGCTGACGTGTTAGTCTATCTCTCAATGACCCCATAATCATTATAGTATCCTGGCCCTGATAGCTGACGTGTTAGCCTATCTCTCAATGACCCCATATTCATTATAGTATCCTGGCCCTGATAGCTGACGTGTTAGTCTATCTCTCAATGACCCCATAATCATTATAGTATCCTGGCCCTGATATCTTGTTAGTCTATCTCTCAATGACCCCATAATCATTATAGTATCCTGGACCTGATATCTTACTTGTTAGTCTATCTGTCAATGACCCCATAATCATTATAGTATCCTGGACCTGATATCTTACTTGTTAGTCTATCTGTCAATGACCCCATAATCATTATAGTATCCTGGCCCTGATAGCTGACGTGTTAGCCCATCTCTCAATGACCCCATAATCATTATAGTATCCTGGTCCTGATAGCTGACGTGTTATTCTATCTCTCAATGACCCCATAATCATTATAGTATCCTGGCCCTGATAGCTGACGTGTTATTCTATCTCTCAATGACCCCATAATCATTATAGTATCCTGGTCATAATATCTTACTTGTTAGTCTATCAATGACCCCATAATCATTATAGTATCCTGGACCTGATATCTTACTTGCTAGTCAACTTGTCGAGGATCTAATCATTATAGTACCCTGGCCCTGAAATCTAAGCTTTTAGTCAATCTTTTGACAAGCCAATCATTATATTATCCTGATAGCTTACTTGTCAGCCAGCTCTCTTTGACGTAACCTCTCGTTCTCCTGTTCTATTTGTTGAAGTTTCGCCTCTTCTTCACGGCGTCTCTTCTCGAGCTCTGCCAGTTGTTCCTCCTGTTTCCGCTTCTCCTCTGCGATCTTCCGTTGTCGCTCCTGTTCCTCAAACTCTCGTTTACGCTGTAACATTTCATGGTGCAGGCGCTCCTCTTCCTCCTGCAAACAGCACCAAGATATGACGTCTGACAGACAATGTGTAAAGAACAAAACAGAACGGACACTTTCATATCTGGAGGACATTTCCAGAAGCAAACTATGGCCATGTTAAATATTTGACCAATCACCACAGAAATTTGTTATCTTCACAAAGTTATCAATGTGCATTATCAAGTGGTTTAAACGATCACACCAGACATATGAGTAGAAATCTGGACGTCATTAAGCTGTGCGCAAATGGTGCTTACTAATTTACCTGTGACTTCTGTCATGATTTGGATTGACAGATTGTGAAATAGAGGAAAAAAAAAAAAAAATCAGGTTACCCGACTGTAATTTCAAGTTGCCCGAAAATATACTGTGATTTTTTTTAAACAAATTCTTCAATGGATAACGACTGATCATGAAATGACTGACTCTGTGACGCAAATACTGAGTATTCAGAAATTGTAATAATATAAATAAAATTTAATTTACCACTGAACTAAGTATTTCAGCTAATTTCGACCGTCCCTCCAACTGGGCAAAAATGTTCTAACTCGGTTCTGTTCATATTCAGCACTTTTACCTGCCTCGCGCTGTTTTGGCTTTTTCACAGCCATGTGCGTTTTCACAACTGGTTCGCCGTAACGTTTCTTAGTGAATCCAAAATTAAATACTCATATTGATTGCAAATACGATGAATTGCGTCAAAAGTCCACGCGAAGTCAGCATGCTGATTTCATCAACACAGAGGCTGTCCCGTAGCAACAGCAGTGAGCTCCCGTTCCAGCAATGCGGGATTCAAAATGGCAGCACCCAGGCTGCACAAAGTGCGTGAAATAAAACGAACGACAGTTCGATTCTGGTCTTCTTTTTTCAAGGTACTTGAACATGATCGACCATTCGCATATTTAAAATTTTGTAGTCCACGTAATCGTCAGTTTAAGAGCAAATCCTATCAGATATACTACTGATTTGTATTTTTATGAGGTTGCCCATCAAACTACCACACGTTCATTTCTTGTTGCCCGAGACAAATTCTTGTTGCCCCAGGCAATCGGGCAAACAGCTATTTCGCACGCTTATTGAGATTAGATAAGCACACAGTCCTGATATGCCAGGATACTGCCGATATTCATGCCCCACTGATTACAGGCATCAGCAATCTGGGTGATCTGATAACAAACAGATCCATAAAACCCAGCCATTATCTAACTGCACCTGACCGTTCAGTACTATCTGTGACATGTAATGCCTGTGACAAGTACTACCTGTGACAAGTACTACCTGTGACAAGTACTGCCTGTGACAAGTACAGGGCTGGAAATAAGGAATTGTCTTTCGTAACCTGTAATGGGTTACGGTCATTCTACCTATCGTAACCCGACAGGTTACGATGGAAGTAAATCTCGTAAGCGATGCCGTAACCCCCGCAACCCGTCGGCCTACGCTGATAAACAGCTTGTATCACTGACGTCCCTTCTCTCCTTGTTCCCCCAGCTGATTCACATCGCATATTTCGCGCCTCTTGGCCGTAAAGGGGCGCTCTGCACAGACCAACCACCAATGACCAATGGATATCACTCTTACGGAAGAGTCTTGGCAATATGAGTTGTCTCCCTTTTCAAACGTTCATATGTCGTTAACGGCAAAACTAACAATAAACGGACGACAAAACAACTCTAACTACGTTAATTTCTGAGTTAAGAGTGAACAGATTTTTGGATAACTTCCTCCATTGTTTAGTAAGGTTCGTCAACTGATTGCAAACATTTTTTCACTGATACCTTCAAATAATTAACAAATAAATCCCTGTAAATATTGTTAATATCTCGCTTTATAGTCATGAGTATATAAGGAGATCAGGCTGCCTAGAATGGTAACGTAAAAACACCGTTCAATTGTTTCAGATTTTGAATTGAATGTTGACGAATAAAGACGGGGGGGAAAAGTTCCTTTAAGAGATGCGGTAAGAGTGCGTGTCGCTGTCAAAATATTGGCATGGCTTCCACATTACCTGAGAGTCGTGATCTCCCTATCATGAAGGCATGACGTAATTTCGATCACGTGAGGTAGTTAGCCGATCGTGATTAATATGAGGAATCTAGTTATCTCCGAGCTATTACGGCACGGCGATTGCGTAACCAGATAAAGCGCCCCCTTACGGACAAGAGGCGCGAACTTGGCGATGTGAATCAGCGGGGGGAACAAGGAGAGTAGGGACGTCAGTGATACAAGCTGAATAATATGAGCGTACCCGTCGGCCATGTGGTCGCTTTGGCTTAACTCTACCTATTTCCCCAATCATGCAAAGTTTGCTTGGAAATCCTATGAAACTGATGAAAGTAATGTTTGTATGGATATTGTGACTCCTGATTGAAGCATCCTATCAAAATTATGTTGATTAATTCCACTAATTTAAATGACTAAAAGCTACAATGAGCCGGTCACCGAGACGACAATCCAAAACATTGCGACACTTGCGTTTTAGGGGAAACATGATGCACACGGCACAGGTTTTTTACTTCCATCTGTGAGTGCACCAAATTGGTTTGAAAGTTACCCAAATTTCTGTATCAGATTATATTTACAATATCAATCAATTAAATTCCGGTACGATAAGTACTTTAGATATGCAACTTTACTATTGTTCGATAGCGAAATGCTGCCAACAGCTGAAAATGAAAACTGCACACCGATGCATCACGGGAGACTTTACAACAACAACCCGTGTTAAACTATCAGTGACAGCGGCAATTTTGGATGAAATTTTCACAACCCGACGAGTATTGTCTTCAGAATTATACCCTTACTGCTTTGAGGTGTACTTGAGGTGTACTTGAGGTGTAGTTGAGGTGTACCTGTGAGGTGTACCCTCCGATATTATGAGGTGTATTTGAGGAGTAGATGAGGTGTAGTTGAGGAGTATCGAAATATGCAAATTAGTACACCTCAGTGAGGTGTACACCTCCGTGAGGTGTACTCCTCAATGAGGTGTACACCTCAAATGAGGTGTACACCTCAGGTGAGGTGTACACCTCAGGTGAGGTGTACCCCTCAGGTGAGGTACTAACTGAGGTGTACTTGAGGCATATCCAATTTTGAAAAATGTATTCATACCTCCCATTGAAAATAGGTACCAGGCATATTTGTATTCTCATTTTTTAGTGAACACCGCTCAGTAGATGGATCCCCATCCTCCTCCTACAATAACTTTGCTGCAGCATTTTTCGCTACAAAGCCTACAACTAACATATGAGCAGCCAAACTTGAAAGTAGGGGAAGGTGACCATGTATGTCAGAAAATGGTAGCACCACACTTATAAAGGAGCTTCAACATTGGCTCAGAAGTGCCCCAATTGCCACACAGAGGATTCCAATGCAAAAGCATACAAGGGACCAATGTATTTGGGAAGTGACAGTTAACATATCCATTTTGGAAATATATCTGGATGGTGGACAACATATCCACAGGTGCCAAAGTTTGCATGAGATTAACAATAGTTTCTCTGTAAATTATACAACAGTGCCCATTAACTGATTGCTATGATAATTTGAAGAGAAGAATGTTACAGCAGGTTTTAGTTTGATGTATTAGTGTCCTGGTGTCAAAATAATAATAAAAATAAAATAAAAATTGAGTTTACATAACATTTTTCATGTTGTTTAGAAGTTCAGGAGGTGTACTTGAGGTGTACGTAGGTAATTTAAAAGTGAGGTACATGTTTTTTTGACAAAGTCAATGAGGTGTACTTGAGGTGTAGGTAATTTAAAGTAACATTCATGCCAGAATGATGATCCAGCATAGACATGTAAAGAAAAAATTAAATTTAATGCCATGTTCAGCAATATGTTGTCTATTTAGCAAGTATGTGTTTTTTTATCATTTAGAAAGTGATCGTATAACAGTATTTTCATTATTTTGGGATACAAAACGAGTAATTAGCGAGTATGAATAAGATTGTGCTGGCAATTATTTACAATAAGTGTATGGTATATTATGCTCAATTTCATGACAAACCTTTCCACCAAGTCCACCATATATCTTGGGTGTAGGTGGATAACTGTATCTTATGTTCATGCCAAGCTTGTTACGGTGGAGTGTAGGCAGTGGTAAGAAATACTTGAGATGTAGATAAATTATGAGGTATAAGTACATACTTGTATACTTTTGTACATGCATATTTTAGCAAAGTCCATGAGATGTACTTGAGGTGTAGGTAAATTACAAGTATATATTTTGACAAAGTTTATGAGGTATCACTCACTGTTAATTATTATTTGTTAATTAAACAAGGGCTGTACTTATTTCAAACTGTCAGACTGAATTGGTGTATGTTACAATAGAATATTAGACTAAGGCAGGAACATCCAACTGAGACATAGAGTTAAAAAGTATTAAGAAAATAATTAAAGAAGAGCTCCAGCTGAGAATGTATATGCAGGTGACACAAGAAATAGCAGAAGTAGATTTTATGTATTGTAAACTGGAAAACAAGGTTATGACCTGTCAAGTGGTTCTTTTATTCATAGAGGGTGTATGAGATTTACAGTTAGCCAACCCATTTATTGATTTATTTTAAAATATAGCGCTTAAATGAACTAAGAAATGTACTTTAAAATATAAATAAAACATTTAGTTGATCATGTTGGTGGGCAGTGGGGAAGCCAAGGTAAACTTGAGGTGTACAAAAATTACAAGTATATTTTGATAGTCCCAGAGGTGTACTTGAGGTACATGCATAGTTTGGCAAAGTCCATAAGGTGTACTTGAGGTGTAGTATATAACATATCTATTTTTGACAAAGTCCATGAGGTGTACTTGAGGCGTAGGTAGATTACACGTATATTTTGACAAAGTTCGAGAGGTGTACTTGAGGTACATGCATATTTTGGCAAAGTTCATAAGGTGTACTTGAGGTGTAGGTAAATTACAAAAATATGTTTTCAAAGTCCATGAGGTGTACTTGAGGTGTATACACCTTGAAAAAGAAAATGAGGTGTACACCTCCGGTACACCTCAACTACACCTCAAGTTGAGGTGTACACCTCAGGTACACCTCGACTACACCTCAACTTGAGGTGTACACCTCAAGTCTGTAAGGGTATGCATCAATATGCATGTCTGGCATTTCATGATTTCTCTGATCTTTAGATCAACTGACATTTTCTGATTTTCGTCGTTTTTGTTGTTGCTTTTTGCTATGTTGAAGTGGTGTTTCTCACCGTTCACGGTAAAATGACAAGACGTAACCTTCTTGCGAACGTTAAACGCGTTCTCGATTTATTTCCAGGCCTGCAAGTACTACCTGTGACATGTACTGCCTGTGACATGTACTGCCTGTGACATGTACTGCCTGTGACATGTACTGCCTGTGACAAGTACTGCCTGTGACATGTACTAGCTGCGACAAGTACCTCCTGTGACATGCACTACCTGTGACATGTACTACGGAAAGTGAGCCCAGATTGTTGGTTCCTGGAATCCGAGGTGTGAAAGCCAGTGCTGTTCTAGCATAATGGGACATCACCATTCTGCATGTTATACCTGGGCATACATGCACCATCAAAGGTGGGGTGGACTATTGAACAGACCTTTTCCTTGAGTTTACGTAACCTCTCTGCTTCCTCTTGTAAACGTCTCTCTTCTGCCTCTGTGTGCTTTTGTTGTCTAAAGTAATAGATTAAAGATCCATTCAACCAACAATTCCACACATTCGTAATTTTGTTCAACGAAACTTTACAGAAAATGTATATACATATAAAATACTTCCAAAAACGGCTAGCATGGGGACATCCGAAATGAAATAATGATGTAATAGTTGAGGTATATAGTGCCTGCAAGGTCTCGTACATGTATTAACATTAGGACTGGGCCCACTCAAGTTTAACGGGAATACCGGATATTGATACACAAGGTCAATGAAGTACAGAGGGGTGAGGGTGGAGTGCGGGTTCGGTCCTGAAGGAAGACTGAGATTATCAGTCTGCACACACACACACACACACCAGAAGTCCTACCTGTGTTGTTTCTGTTCTTCCTTCTCCTTACGTTTCACTTCCAGAACCTGTTCTGGGATTTTGTTTTTCTGCTCCAGTTTCTCCAGAAGCTTATCTTTCTTTTCTTGTTCCCTCTTCATCTGTACATCTTTAACAGACTGTACCTTTCTCAGGTGTCTCTCTCTCGCTCTAACAGATGGACAAAACAATGAAATACGGACTGGACACGAGATGAAAATACAGTGTTTAAAATGAAATACATGTTGGCTATAGAAAATAAACTGCTATATTTGTGGTGCCTCTATCGAGGTTCATTTTTTTAAATTTTATTTATTTTACTGATTTTAACATTACATGTCTGGCTTGTAGAACCGGACGAGCCCATATAAATCTACTCCCCGGAATAACAAATAATACATACACAATAATGTCATATTTTTTTTATACATATCATTTCTCAAATTATAACCTTTTTAGCCGAAATAGGGGTTACTCAGGATTTCCCCGATGATCTTGCTCAATGATTTTCAATCAAATTAAACACTGCCAAGTAAATCACTGCACAAATGTAAACAATAACTCAGCATGTCCTTAGAAAATAATAATGTCAATTTTAATAGTAAACATATACTGGTGAACAGTCAGCACAAGTCAGTAGTCCTTTCATACCTGGAAATCACACAAGAACATACAGACCTACTGCTGTCATACTTTTTGTCTTCTTGCAAACATTACCCAAATAACTCAACAGACTCGCCCACTTACAAAATGATATGATCTCTGGACGTTTTTTCTTTCCCAACAACACCATGAACATTTCACATCATCAATATGGTTCTTCTCTACCCAATAAGGAAGGTATACCCAAAATGAAAGTACTGAACCAAACCATAACTTGGAACAGGAGATTTTCAATTATTTGCAGCTTTTTTGGCCAAAGTGAACATTTGACCTCAAAATAAAATAGGATTCTTCTTTGCCCCATGGTAAAGGTATACTCAAAGCTTGGAAGCAACCCATATCATGGAACCGGAGATTTTCCTTCATTTTTGTGCAAATTTTCCGGTCCAAGTCACCTTGACCTTTGACTTACTGACCTCAAAATAAATACATGTACGGTTCTTCTTTCTCCCAAGGACAAGATAACCCTAAGTTTGATACTAATCCATAACCTGGAACTAGTGACATCGCAAGGAAGAAAATTTAACAGACAGATAGGCCAAGGGTGGAAAAAATTAAACATTTATAAACAATGTTTCTATTCGTTACTAAATCAAACCTGCTTCAATTAATGCCTTTAAACTCCATTTAAATGCACAATCAAACGTAGAAAACGGAAGTAAAACTAAAAATTATCTCCCCTAGGAGAGAGAGTTATCCGCCCCTAGGAGAGCTCTCACTCTTCCCAACGTGGTTACTATATAAGACCAAGCTAGCCCATTCTCGCCCTCTTTCTCATTGTAACAACCGAGACCAGTAATGAACTAGGCCGCGGTACGAGGGGATGGACGGGAGGGCCCATTAAATTGAAGCAGGTTTGATTTAGTAACGAATAGAAACATTGTTTATAAATGTTTAATATTCGCTTCCTAAATCGTAAACCTGCTTCAATTAATGCCTCAGTACCAACATATGGAGGAGGGAAACCTCGGCCATGTAGTAGATTCAAAGGCAGGCTAAGTAACCGCTGGGAAGACACAGACATGGATATGAGCATGAGACATCAATAATCAAACAATTGAAACCCTGGTCAATGACGTAAAAGGTTAAAATGTGGATAAGATACAGTTGTACTTATCTTGCATGTCTACATCCATGTAGCTGTGCTCGTGGTGTGGCAGCAACTCTACCAAGATGTCCGAATCTTCTGCCATGTAAGGCTGTAGGTCTACTTGGTAGGCATCTGTATGAAACTCTTGGGACATCGCCACTGTCATGCAGATACTTGGCTATTCCTATTAGCTCTAGATGGAGCCTAATTGTCCGGGCTTAAGGGGAGCCAAGCCACACCATGGAGGTTCTACCGAGATCTCCGTTCAACTTGGACCGCTGGAAACAAAGTCCAGAGTGCTAATATTTACACCATAGAATCCCTCTTCATTTCATGGAAGTTCTACCGAGATCTCCGTTCAACTCGGACCGCTGGAAACAAAGCCCAGAGTGCTAATATTTACACCATAGAACCCTTCTCAGTCCACACTCGTCTTACATCCCTGTTTTGCTTTCTTGTGAGCTGGGAGTAGGTGACGTAGCTGAGATCATCCTGAAGGACATCAGACTCAACCTGAAAGACACAAGCAGAACCGCAGTTAGGGTAAGGAAAATACACTCACCATAGTGTCTGACATCTGGAACGAAGTTACATCCTAGGTTGATGATGACAGGTCCAAGGTTGTCCATCTGACTTTATAATTTCCTTCATAAATGATCATGATAATGTGGACTAATGATATAATTGAGAACGAGATGAGATGATACAGCAAGTTGCAGATTTGCTGCGATGATCCAAAATGCCGCCCCCCCCCTTTTTTGCAAAATTTACTTGACCACGTGCTGGGCAGCTATGAGCGGCCCAAGCGTGGTCATGCTATCTGACTGGACTGACATATCTCTCAGATAGAAATTGGTGAACGTGGAGTTCGCCGACCAGGCACAAGACTGGACAATGTCAAGGAGGGACAGGTTCTTCCATAACGGCCATGACGTGGCAATGGCGCGAATCTCATGAGAAGAGGCAGTCGACAACAGAGGGGGAGCGTCTATGGCCAATTGATAAGACCATTTAATGGTTTTCTTCAACCACGCGGCGATGGTATTTTTGGTAATGTCATGCAAAGCCGATGGACGAAGAGACAGAAATAACAAGCGCCGAGAGCCACGAACGGAATCGGTACGAGTAAGATAGTGGCGAATGGCTCGAACAGGACACAACAAAAGATCGTCCTCGAGACCATGCACAAAGTCTGACAACGCAGGAATGGAGTACGAACGATGAGCGCACGGACCTGAACGAACAGACTCATTTTTGGCGATAAACTCCGGAATGGGCCGAAAAGAAATGCGGGACCAATCCGCCGTCCAGGTCATAGAAGATCTTTCAAGAGCATGAAGTTCAGACACTCTAGACGCCAAAGCAAACGCCGCCAAAAAGGCAGTCTTATAAGACACAGCTTTAATAGAAGCGGATTCTAAGGGTTCAAAGGGCGGACGAATCAGCGCACACAGAACCACCCCGATATCCCATTTCGGTAACAGTTGGCGAGTACGGCGAGACTGTAACGCGAAGGCGCGAATGAGCGCAGAGATATTATCGTTTAGACTAATGTCTGTACCGGAAGTAAGACGTAATACCCTAGCCAGAGCAGAACGATACCCCTCAATGGTGCTGATTTGAAACTTCTTATCACGATGAAGATGAAGAAAGAAGTCCGCTACTAGGGAAACAGAGGCAGAGTCGGGATCGGCATCATGTTCTCGGCACCAGGAGACGAAATAGGCCCATTTTGCTTGATAGAGCTGCGATGTGGAAGATCGATTGGCTGAGACCATCGTTCGCGCAACCTCTGCTGAAAAACCTTGGTCTGCGAGTGCATCCTGGATAGTCTGCAAACGTGTAGGTTGAGCCACCGCGGGTTGTGATGAAGAATCCCGTGCGGTTGTCGTAACAGACTGGGCCAAACTGGTAGACAACGAGGCGGAGCAGTGAGAAGCGGGATCAGAACCGGAAACCACTGACGACGAGGCCACCACGGCACTACGAGCAGGATGATGCAGTCGTGACGAGAAATCTTTTGAAGCACTTCCAGAATTAGGGCCATCGGTGGGTAGGCATAAGCTAGGAAGTTGTCCCAATTGATTGACAGGGCGTCGATGCCGAAGGCTTGAGGATCCAGAATCGGACTGACGAACAGGGTCAACTGGGCGTTGTTCCTCGTAGCAAACAGATCGATCAGTGGGGACTCCCAGATGGTGGAGATCTGCTGGAACACCTCCGGATGAAGTTGCCACTCGGTCTGAAGAACGGTGTCCGGACGAGATAAGCTGTCCGCTAAGACATTGAGCCGACCCGGAACATGGCGGGCGTGGAGATGAATATGATGAATACGAGTCCACTCGTACAGATCCCAAACTAGACGAAACATTGGTAGCGAGCGGGTGGTACCCAACTTGTTGATGTGCGCAATGACTGTAGAATTGTCCGTCGCTATGAGGAGAGACGAGTACATGAGACGATGACTCCAATGTTGCACCGCTAGGATGACTGCCTTCATCTCCAAAAGGTTGATGTGAAGACTGGCATCCAACATTGACCATCTGCCGGATACCACGAATTCGTCCAGATGGGCTCCCCAACCGGTCTCGGACGCATCGGTGTACAGATGATGACTCGGGGCCGGAAAGCGGAATGGAACGCCCTGCATGACGTTGAGCCGGGATTGCCACCAGACCAGATATGGATGAAGAGACGTCAATACCGGCACCGCTGGATTGATGGAAGGTGTCTGTAGGTAAGGATACAGATGATACTGTAGAGGACGCACCTGTAGTCGGCCGTAAAGAGTTAGGTCCTGTGTGGAAGTGAGCAAACCTACCAAACTTTGCCACTGTTGACGTGTCCGTGACGTTGATGACAAAAACTTTCGGATCAACAGCTGAATTTTGTCCCAACGATCCTCCGGAGGGTATACCCGTTGATGATAAGTATCGAACACTGCGCCGATGTATCGGCGAACTTGAGCCGGGACTAACTCTGACTTGAGAGGATGAGGGATGAATCCTAGATGACGTAACACCAGAAGCGTGAACTGGACTTGCACGTTGAGACGGGACTCGTCCGCCGCCCATAGGAGGATGTCGTCTATATAAACCTCTATATGAATACCTCGCAGGTGTAGAAATGCCATGACAGGAGAGGTAATCCGGGTAAACAAGGTGGGGTGATGAGATGAAACTTGTTTAACACTTTTAGGTCGATCACCATCCGCATCTGGAGCGAGTCTTTCTTGGGAACCAGAAATACGTGGCTGTAAAACCCCAAACTGACCTCTGACCGAGGTAACTCCCTGACAGCTCCCTTGTCGATGAGCGTGTTGACCGAAGACAGAAGAGTCTGCAAGTGACCCGCGGAAACTGGCAGGCGGGATGGGCGTGGGAAAGGAACAAAAACTGAACAGGAAGCCTTTCTCCAAAACTCTTAAAATCCAGGCGTCGTCCGTGATGAGACGCCAGTTGTCTACGAAGTATTGAAGACGGCCGCCCACGACATGATGACTGAATGATCGGAAAGCAGGAGGATGAAAAACTTCGGCTTGATCGGACACGGAAACCTGAGTCATTTGTTGGAATGACCACTTCGCTTGGAAGGTTTCCCATGAAAGGAACGGCGACCTCGGCCTCGTGGAGGTTTGTCGATACCACGAAAATTACCCCGAGCGCCCCCATCTTGTTGAGTAGTGGAGGACCTACGACCAAAACGTTTCTGACGACGATCCGTAGAGCCGCCACGAGCCACAGAAGCAATCAAGCGAGCAGTCCGTTCTTCACGAATCACGGGTAGAAAGGACTCAATAGCATTGTTGAAAATGGACTTGGATGATAATGGCTGATGAAGCAAATGATCCTTAACCACGTATGGAATGTCCGGTTTGACAACCTTAAGTAATGCTTTGCGATGCGCTTGGAGAAGCGAGACATACGAATAAGAACTAGCCTCAATGATTTGACGGTTAGCCTGTACAAGGGTGTCAATGAAACCCCGCAAATAGGTAATGCGACCCGGAGACAAATAAGCCGACCCATCATCTCGACGTAATTCAGGATCCAAGGCAATTCGGGTAGTAGCCAACAAAAACCAATCCGTGACCGAAGAAGCCCGTTGCGTTGCTAGTAACATCTCTTGAATATTCTCCACGAGAGAGGAATGTATCTCAAGCGGGGTTGACTTAGATGCTTTAGAAATCTGAGATAAATCACGATCACGTTTGGGCGGTTTGTCGGGCAATACGTTATCATGAAGGGCATGGTTAATTCGAAAACGAGGCTTCTTGAATTTATTGTCATCCTCTAGTTGACGATCAAACTCCTCTAAACAACCCACCCAAGCCGGAAACGGCGCGCAAGTAAGTGGCGTCGCAGGCGCCGAAGACGAAAATGCAGAATCCGCCGCAGTCCGACATTTAATCTTAGATGAAATATCCTTGGAGGAGGTGGGCATATCCGGAACCAACGCTGAAAGCGCCTGCATTCTAAGTGAATGATGCAACTTCGAAGAATCAGCCGAACTTTCCAGAGAGGCGGTAGAATCATCCGACGAACTCGATGAATCCGATGAAGGAGAACGAGTACTACGGCGTCGATGAGAAGATGATAACCCGTAATCCATCGGAAGATCAAGAAATGGCGTCCGCATATGAGGGACATGGTAATCTTGATAAGAAGGAGCCGAAACCCGAGGTGAAATAACATGAGGCAAAGAATTCTTTTGTCTGACGGAGACAATGGAATGGCCAGGCAAGACCGACCTGGTCTTTGTCAAGCCGGACAAAGGAACGGGTTTTGGAACGACCCTAGACAATGAAACTCCGGTACGGGTCAAACTGTCTAGCAACTCAGAATTATCATCGTGTAGAATAGTCCCGCTTGGCGGAATACATACCGACGCGGGAGAAACTGGGTCTTGACCAGCTCGGTCAAGATCCTCATTACACTTCATATCATTAACCAAAGAAATTTCTAAGACCCGTCTGTCGACCTCCGAAATAGACGGGTCATCACAAGCATGTAACAGAAAAGCACGACGAGCTTGGGCATAATCCTTCCAAGTCGCCGCGTTCCACAAAACACATTCCGCGCACGTGGACGCACGATAACACAATTCTTTACAAGAACAACAAGCCGTGTGGGCGTCCAATGGGGACAAATTTTGCCCGCACGTACGACAAGGAATAGAAGTCGGAACCTCCGACATAATAATACAATAAGTCAGTTCCGAATAAACAACACAAGTCACACTTGATAAAGGATACACCAGCGACCAACAACAACTAATGTTGTAATTGAATCTGAACACTTCCCTAGATGTGCACTGCTCGAGAGCAAACAGGAGAAAGAGGGCGAGAATGGGCTAGCTTGGTCTTATATAGTAACCACGTTGGGAAGAGTGAGAGCTCTCCTAGGGGCGGATAACTCTCTCTCCTAGGGGAGATAATTTTTAGTTTTACTTCCGTTTTCTACGTTTGATTGTGCATTTAAATGGCGTTTAAAGGCATTAATTGAAGCAGGTTTACGATTTAGGAAGCGAATAAAACAATTATCACAATGCACAACCTCATCTATCGATGGGCATATAAAAATAATACAAAGATGGTAGTGCTGTTGTATCTATTAATCAAATTCTGTCTGATTTATATAACTATCATTACCTCTTTTTCTCATCTGCTTGCTGTTGGAGTTGTTGCTTTCTCTTCATCATGCGTTCATTCTCTCTTCTTTGCTTTTCTTTTAGTTCCTTTCTTCTCATTTCTGCTTGTTCCTATCATGAAAAATATTTAACACTGGAGTCAATCTGGTAAACACTAGTTTCGGATAGAGCATAATATCTGAAATATCATCTGATTTGAAAAAAAAATACTCGAAAAGGCAGCACTTTTAAGACTAATGTATTTATTCTGCATGAGCACATGTGGGTATATAACCCACTTCCTGAATCCTCGGATGTCCGAGGAATTGGGTTATGTACCCATGAATGCTCAAGTAAATACAGTTACCTTAAAGGTGAAATGCAAAGGTTTTTAGATTCTTCTTTTTATATTTCATATAATTTGAATAATAATAGAAATATCAGTCTCTCCACTTCGCTTGGTTTGATTTGAAGTAGTTTGTCTGTTAGAAGCTTTTAAAAAGCTGGTACCCCAAGCCCGGTGGAATTTCGATTTCCAAACCGGCATCGCTTATCTTTCCTTGATTGTGACGTCACGTCAGATCAGACTCCAGAAGACTTAATGTTACAAGTATTGACGTCCGGTCAGGTGGTCTGATGTGACGTCACAAACCAGCATCAAACAAAGGCAGATAAGCGATGCTGATTTCAGAAGTTCTATTTATTCACTCAACAGGCTCAAGAGGTCATATGTATCGGGAGGAAACTGCGATGGCAAGGAAGTGTCCATGGGACGAAGTACCACGAGCTATGTGATATGATATCAAAATTTTATAGTTTCATTACTAACTAGACAGCCTTGATGTAATCTGATTAAACCAGATCCAGATAGCGAATCTGTAACTGGATCTGACATTCTTCCCATCTCAAGGCTGTTCGGTGACCTTCTGCTGCGAAATTGAAAATTTATGGCTACAGGATATGTGACTAATCAACGGAGCATATGCCATGATAGAACAGATGTCTTCTTATGCAACCAACTCACAAAGATATATGACCAGACCTAGTCATTGTAAACCAGCATATTTAAAATAAATGAAATTAGAATCACCTTGCTACAGGGAAATATATGACGGACCCATAACCATTACAAAGTGATGCAGAATTATCTATAATGAAAATTTGGTTTGTATTTATCCAACATGCAGCTTCGCATAATAATCGAGCCCGTTAAGGTAGCACATCATTTGAAATGACAATATTTCAAATATATATTATTATTATAAAAATATGATTTCTATGTCAGTGATGTTGAGGTTGGAGTGAGTGAGTGAATAAAATTTAACGTCGCTTTCAACAATATTTCAGCTATATCGCGACGAACCAACTAAGCACCACCCAGCCAAGTTGCATTCCTACTACTTCAAAGAAGAAATCTTTGAAGCAGAATGGAACCAGACACCCTTCATCCACCCTATAAAACACTGAGGACAGCACACAAGACACAGACAGGTTGCTTACATGGTGCAATAAAGACAAGTGATATTACAGTGCTAGACATCACATTATCAAGTTCCTGTTGCTTTTCAGCAAAATGCATTGAAGCAACAGGAACCTGTACCCACCCAACCACCCGATGTTGCGGTTGGATTGAAAGAGGAACTATTATAAAACTTGAAACAGAGATTACACTATTTTTTTCAAAAGTAAGCTTACACATTTCATTTCATATATCTGATGAATACATTTACATGTATAGTTATGAATAATTGGTGTGCAATTTCGAGCACGTTCTTGGTATAACTTTGTGCCATGATACGTGAACTATATAATCCCTTTTCTGACAAAGCTATTAATGGACAGACAGACGAAGACCTGACCAATGAAACATACAACAGGCAAATCTACAGATTACATTCTACATTGGACAGAAGTTTCGTCGGCCTGCCTCCAGTAGTTCTCAAAATATGGAGTCCAGGGGAAAAGAGGACATCCGGGGTGGACAGGCGGGGTGACAACAATACCCCTGAGCTCAATCGGGCGAAGGGGTTAACATTTAAGGTTGGTAAATCTTACCCCTGGTCAACAGAGACAACTTTGTTGAAAATTTTATGAAAACATGTTTTGACTAGCATGGTTCAGAAGGACTTGATTTTTGGCTCAATTCAATTTGAGGATGTGCCATACTTACTCGCCCAAAAGGAGGCTTCTTTACTGGACTACTTCTGAGGAAGGACTTCATACCATTGCAGTTGATGCTAAACAGTCTGTTCTTGTCTTTGTTTAAGCTGTTCAGGAAGGAAGCGGCATGTGGACGCACAATCTACAACAGACAGATGTCAACTGAACAACAATCTGTAACCATTATAATACAGACACGGATCAGTCAAAAAATAGAACACCCAGTTCATCGTCAACCTAGAAGAAAATGCGAAATAGATAACAATTTCTCCATTTTCAAATTAACCATCCTCCTCATTCAGGTCTGTTTACTCTGCAACCACCCTTGCTTGATAACAGCTTGGTTACAATGACAGCCAATGAATGGGTGACATGTAAGACTGGTTCGCCACTTTCACGAGATCTCGTAATCGGACAGAAGCAGAGTTTATACGAAGAGAAAGTTTGAGCAGAAATGGCCTGGAGATGATAGTTTTAATAAACATGGCTATAAACAAATGAATTTAAAACCACAGCGGATGAAATCTATGACAATGCCTTGTGCTTAATTCACTCAAATATGGGCATATTCGCGAAGGTCATGAATTAAATTTCGCAAAGCCTATTAATAAAACTGGTCTTCGTCCCAGCAGATATATACGGTCTCATAGTTCGGCTTGGTCAGACAAATCAGAACAAGGCCAAAATTAAAAACTTGTTTGTTTGAGGTAACAGAACCTCGCTATGAGTGATGGGTCGATAGGTCGATTTTTATTTTATTTATTTGGGGTTTTTTCAATTGAACTTTTTCGCGATTTAATACCTGGTGACAATATTGCTTTATGAGAATAGAGACAGATGTGACAACTGTGAAAATATTACCATTTCTGCTTTACACACATTAAGTTTTCAGATTTACATATATAGTTTCAATATAAGAGAGTTTCAGAAAGACCCTATATGAAAAAAAAAAAAAAAAAATGCAATGAAAAGTTTTGGGTAGGGGCCTTTTTTGATGGGCAAGTAGGGTTACCCCAAACAAACAACTTTCTAATTTTGGCCTTAGGCCTTTTTTTTTTTATTAATTGGTTTACGGGTTTTACTGGCAAAAATGTCCAGGTGGAGGATGGAAAAAAAATAAAAATAAAATCAAGCCTCCACACTTTATTTATTTTTACTTTCTGACAAACTTCTTAGACACGAGAGGGCGGTAAAAAAAAAAAATGATATGTCAAATCCAGGTAATAGCCAGTGTAATAATTACAAGACATTTACCAAAAGATCAATGACGGACGTTTCCTTCAACCAAGCGACAATATCAGTCGCTTTGCGTGAAACCAACACTTCAATAGGGGTGTTGACAGGACAAGTCATGTTTCCTGCTGTTATTTTGGACAGACAGGCCGGCAGATATGTCGTCAGTTGTCACTGATCTCCTTCAAGACCAAGTCCCCCACCGTCCCAGCAGTTACTGGACCGACAAAGCCCTTGAAAAGGACGGTCGCGTCCTGTCTAAGCGTCAGTGAAAACCACCGCGAGGCCGAACCCGCCATCTTGGCTTCAAACACTGCGCCGTTGAAATGATGTCATGTCTGGTCCCCGAACTACAGCCGAAGGTAACATGGAAGTCGGAAACCACCACCACTGTAACCAAGGGAAGTAACCCGCCTCCAAGACCAAGATGTCTGCAGAGTGTTGAACTCGTGCGAACTCGAGCGTGAAGAATTTATATAAGATGTTTTACGCACAGCAAGTATTAAAATGAGACCAATATTGCGAATTTTATGTTTTTATTCTTCCGACAGAGAGGTCAGCAAATGTGACACATCGGCGGATACGACAGAAATAAATAAAAAATCGAAAATCCAATTTTATTTTTATTTCACTTTTGGCAAAATGAAGGTCGGCGGATCCGTAAACCAATCAATAAAAAAAAAAAGGCCTTAGGGATGATGAAATTACCCAACTGCTGGATTACGTGGATAGAATCTTTTGGAGAAACAATGCTCAAATTCACATAGAGAAGTTGTTATCCACAAAAAAATATTGTTCTAGTTTAATTTTTCAATACACCATTTTGCCCAAAACATTCCCGAGTGTCAGCTATCGAAAGCTCAAGGCAATGAATACCATCAGACATTATTCATGTCCTCTTGTGTAATACCGTATAATATATAACAATAATAAATATATCTTAATAATCAATATGTCAATTTCCATAATGGATATATATATATGATTGTATTCATCGGACAATATTTGAATAACAAAGCAAAGAATCGTCTTCTTATTAAAAATGTTCATGTATCCGGATAGCTCACCTTGTCTCGAGGGCACCGAGGAGAGGGGGAGCCCTCCACAATATCACCATCACTATCCCTATAACCAAATACAGCAGATCAACAATCAGTGGAGAACATCAAACACTATGTACATGTACTGTATTAGTAATTACTAAAAAAAGGAATATACTGTAGGTGATTCGGCATGTATGTGTGTATATACAATTTACAATGCATCTCATACCTAATAGTGGATTAGTATCGCATTTAAGAGATAAAATAAAACAAGGCAATGCATTGAATAAACTTATGTAGAATGATGTAAGCTCCCGAAATATATGAGGGTATGGAGTCTGGCGAAGCTTAGTTTAGGAGATAGACGGTGGGGCTCAGTGTCCCAGGGTGGGGACATGCTCTCATGGGTTAGCGGATAGGTTGAATAAGTGTGAGATGATCTAAGCTCCCGGACTAGCTATATGAGGGTATGGGGTCTGGCAAACCTTAGTCTAGGAGATAGATAGTGGGGCTCTGTGCCGCGGGGGTGGGGACATGCTCCCCGAGGGTAGTGGATGGGTTCAATAAGTGTAGCCTGGTGTAAGTATCTGGAATATATGACGGTTTCAGAGGGTCGGGCTGGCCTTAGTTTTGGAGACATAGGGTGAGGCCAAGAAGCTACTTTAGTACTAAATTGCCCCGGGGTGTGGACATGCTCCCCAAGGGTAGTGGATGGGTTGAATAAGTGTAGCCTGATGTAAGCATCTGAAATATATATGAGGGTTTGGGGGTCGGGCAGGCCTCAGTTCTGAAGACATAGGGTGAGGCGAAGGAGCTGTGGACAGGAAAAAAATTCAGACCAAAACTTAACATTTATTTGGTCCTGCAGATAGACCTATATCGAGCTTTCTGCAGCTAAAGCTACGGGCTCGATAAAAACACAGTCACTGTTCATTACCACCCAGTATTTGGGTCTTTCTCTACAGCACAGTACTGAACAGTCAGAGTTTTCCTGTGTAAAATCAAATTATTTTACGGTCATGGCAAATGGTTTCTGCAAATATGAGATGTCCGTTATTTTCTCAACAACTGGAGCTGGTGAATGGCTTGGCGCCTTGACGATACATTGCAGGCCTTATTTTTTTCAAAATCTGGTGTGAACGATCCACTGTTCAACTGATTTTTCCCAACCTGAACCATCAGTTAAAATATACTTCGGCGGTTCCATCTGCCGATCTCCAATGGTCTCTCCAACAGTGTTTAGATATGGTGTGTTGAGGTCTAATCAATACGTAAACACTTGCCGAAGCATAACAAAACTAAAGGTAATATTAGCTGAGAAGCATGGCATGGTACAAAAACAATATTTCCTCGCTTTAGGATTTGAGTTTTTGTGAAAATATTGAGTCTTTCCCTTCTAAATCGTATACTTTTGAGTTTTTTTACCGTCAGTTTTTGATATATTCTTACTACCATTTAACGGTAGTAAAACTGACTTCTACACAGCCAAATTTCCACATGTTGGTACCGTGTGGTAATCGCAAGAAAGGGCCCGAACGGTACACCTCAGTACAGTAGCATTCAGTACTGACCCATATCCACAGTACCACTCAGTAAATGGTCAGTACTGATTGGATACCATACAGTACAACAAGAAATCGGACTGAATAGTACTGCATGGTAGCCGAACAGTGACCAACCTGTTACTGTGCAGTACTGGTCAGGTACCTCTTGGAACCAGGCTGTTGCTAACTGGCATGTACTGCTCAGTTGACTGCAGTGCAGTTCTGAGCTGTGATGACCACACAAGAACTGTTCAGTCACAGCTCAGTACTTACATGTATGGTGGGCCTCTCCATGCAGTACCGTTCAGTATTGTACAATTCAGTACATGTCTGTGAAAAATTGCCTGTGTATGAATCCCTGCAGATAAAATCTGCCCCACGTATCCAAAACAAGCATTCTTGTGAAGAAATAAGGCCTACATTGTAGAGAGACACCACCAGACCTACATGTACCAGAGATTTGTACATTTCTGATTGAATTAGAGACTGAGATTGTTGAATTGAAAAAAACAAGGCAAACATACAATGTGGTACTCTGTTCATCACTGGAAGTTAGAGCCAGGTGTTCATCTGGAATGGAAAATGAGCTTCATAAATAAGAGGACTTATGACCGATGTATTCATTGGATCAACTATGAATACAAAGGTTTTTGATTTTCAACTACAGCTGAAGAAAATTAACCTCCAGCTTCATAAGTATGGTCTGGCAAAAAAGAAGAAGATAGAAGCGCGAGGCTTTTTTACATAAATTTTGTGTTTCTTTCTCAGAGACCAAATATATCCATCATTTTTTTGAAAACAGATGCAGCTTAATATTGTTAATACAATTTGCACGAAATGAAAACAGAGTTCTCTCAGCTGTGTGAAGTCAGAGTGAACATTATTTTTGAGACACAAACGAGTAAAATATATTTTTCTTTTCGCCATAGGCAATAAAAAGGGTCTAAAGTGACCAAAAAACAACAACAAACTGTTGAAAGACCATACAAATGTAAAAAGTTGGCTAATTCCGGTCTTCGGAGTATCAACAAATATGACTTTCACATCAATGAATTTACGTTCTTGACAAATGATGGCTTCTAATTACTTTATAAACGAAGAGGGAGTGATAAATTTGTTACCTTGTGCATTCTCAGACTCTGACCCACTTGGAGGACTCTCTTCAGTCTAGAATATAGATAAATGAAACAATAAAAATATCTGGCAACAAATAGACAGTCATTCGACATGACGTCCACATATGTGGGCATGTGTATTTCAACATGTAATTTAACTGGTATGTCATCATCATTTAAAACAAGACTATAAAATAGAGCCATATCTAATCCATACAAAAAATGGAAACACCGAAAGTTTGTCAACTCCGAATAAGTAATCATAATCTTAAAATTGAGACGGGACGGCACTGTAAACCCGTCATACCACTGGATCAATGACTGTCATTTCTGCTTGGACGGTTCTGTGGAAAACGAGGCTCATTTTCTACAACGCTGTTCCCATTATAATGATCTTAGAGAAAGGCTTCTTCCAGACCTCAGCAAGGTGTTCCCACACTTCAGGTCTCTTTCATCCTATGAACAATTCCATATTATGTCAAATAACTTCCCACCTTTGTGCAGCATAGTCTGTTCTAATGTCCATCTATTTTTCCAACAACGCAACGCGATCCCTATCGTTTGATCAGTTTGTTTCATGCAAGAGATAAAGGGACACTGTTACATGTATGTTATATTGCATTGTTTATTTGTTGTTTTGCACTGCCCGTATGGGGTGTATGCGAATAAAGAAACTTCAAAACTTCGTCTTACATCATCGTAAATTAGAGTTTTAATGAGATGTTCCCCACACACACTGACAAGTAACTCTATTGTCTTTGATCCAATGTGGATTAAACTTACTGCTGAATCTTCTCCTAGACACGGTCTTTTGGTGTCTGTGTCCGACTCTTCCGATATCTGCCTCTTACGCTGACCTCTAGTTGAGAACAAGTACATGTACAATTAGATTGAGTGTAACAGGAATATTGATAAGTAAGCTACTTGTAATAGGGCTTTTTTTTTCTAGTTCAAAATCCTTCATGAACTTAAAATATTGAGAAAAAAACCCCTCTGAATAGCATGATGGTGGTGCCGCAAATGAATTTAACAAACTAATTTGGAAATTTTGATGTCTTTTTGATCAGAAAAATGATGAAACTCAAAGTCTAAGTGAGAAAAGCATGTGCATGCAAGTATAGCCCCAAGAAGATGATCTATAATGTGGTATGTTCTCCACCATGTTTTAGCAACCACCCTAACCCAGTCAAATCTCAACAGATTTGCCTGAGCCTGTTTGTCCTGGTATATGAGAGCAGCGGGTGGTAAACACCTGTTCGTTAAGTTGGGTTGCATTCAGATGTTGATATGCCATTTAACATGTCGATATCCGAGCAGCTTGACAGTCTGTTTTGATGGACATTACCCATGGGTGCAAACCTTAAACATGTTACTTTCTCACACCCCATTTAAACTGTCAGTTCTGTATTAGAAAGGCTGTGAGCTTTCGAATTATGGCAAGCTCCCGAGCAATGAAGTCGCAGGTGTTTTGCATTGGCTGAAACACGGAAATAGTAATAGGCATTACAAAGGTCTCAGTATATATGCGGCGATATGTAATTGGGAAAAAATGATGATTTATGGCAATGGTTCTTTTTAGTCCAATTTTCAATAAATACAATGTACAAGTTACAGGGTAGGACTTCCTGCTAAAATGATCCCCCAGTCAGAGAGAATAGTTAACACAGCCAAGTACCTGATGACTTTAGGAGCCGGCCCTGCAGGGACAGCAAACACTTCATTGTTCTCATCATCTGTGTTAGCCGATATGTCCATCATGCTACTGGATGACGTCTTAGCTTTTCTCATCTTGGATCGGCTTGATCTCACTTGCTGTCCACCAGCCTTCTCTGGGGTAGAGGCTGTTGAAGACGCTGATGGTTTAGCTGAAGCACTGCGAGTTGTCCGTTTGGGTTCTAAATCTCCAACTGTAATAGTGTTTTTACTTTTTTCTGTAGCCCGACTGGACAATTTCCGTTTTGTCGATTTTGAGCCTCTTCTGGACTGTGACAGCTTCCTTCCTGCCGACCGAGATCTCTGTCTGGACACTGACAGGTTCTTCCCAGAATCGGAGCTGTTCCGTGATCCTGACCTACGCTTGGCCGATTCCTCGCTATTCCTCGCCTCCTCCTGGCTCCTTTTTCTTTTCTGTGATGATGACTCCCGTGACCTCCTGGTCTTGTCCCCGCGTGACCTCCTGGTCTCCTCGTCCTGGCCAGACTGTCCCAATGATATGCATTCGCTAATCTGACCCTCCCCACTATCATGTGATTCATTTGTTCTATCCGAGTCTATGTTCACAGAAACCATTATGATATCTTCCCCACCTGCTGTCTGTGGTATTGTCACAGTCCGTCGACGCTCCTCTACCGAATTGGCCACATCTTGAGTCTGCGATAAAACAGTAATATGTGCATTATAACAAGTACCAGAATCATCAGAAAATTACTCAGACAAAAAATCACTCCACATATGGTACAACTTTATCAATTTTGAAGAGGGGGGGGGGGAGGGGGGCTTTGATAGACACATATTCAACGTTAAAACATGTAAAAAGCGCTGTTCAAGAAAAAAAGTACACGAGACGGGGAAAAGACTTTTCAGTTCAATGGTATATGTGGTTGGTGGTGTACAGTCATTTAACATTAGGGAGATAGACTAAGTGGTGTATGGGTGGTTGGAGTCCGAAAAAGTAGTCTTCCCCCGTTCCCATGTAACTTTTTTCTGAAACAGCCATAAAGGTGAAATATATACAATGCCTACTGTTGAGGTACTAGCATGTATCAAATAAGTTTCAAACGTCAGTACCGGTGAGGTACATGTACTAAGCATCTTCCATGTAAGTTTCAGAGTTGTCCATCAAATAGGAACCGAGATATGGACAAGACAAGAAACTGTTGCCAGATAGATGATAAAGGGCCATAATTCTGTGGAAAATCATCAAAATGCGTAAAAACCTGACCATGCACATCAGCAAGGTACAAAGATTCTTCCATGTAGGTTTCTGATTTTCCCATCAAAAGGTAATCAAGATATGGATAGGATAAGAAATTGTTGCCAGATGGATGATAAAGGGCCATAACTCTGAGAAAAATCATCAAAATGCATAAAAACCTGATCATGCACATCGACAAGGTACAAACAGGGCTCTCAAGGAGCAAAATGTCACTCGCCTGGATTTAAGCTCAGGCGAGTGCTTTTATCACTCGCCTGATACAATCCGGAGGCGAGTGAAATGCTAAAATTACTTCTACAAGTAGAATCTTAAAATTATAGAGACTGACAAAAATTGCATGATTTTTTTCAAGTCAAAACCTTTACTGCAACTGAACCAATTCACAAACAGTATAAATTAGGTACGTTGATAGTTTTATCGGCTTTCCTTTCGGATTCGACATCGTGCAATTTTCCGCTAACAGCTTGCTAACAGTGACAAAATTGTCAGGAACGAGAAGGCGTGCTTGACACCGGAATTGCGGGAGAGCAATGAAAAGCATGGACTTGATCGCGGGACGAAAGTCCATGTAACAGCGAGAAATCAAAATCGGAAACTAATGTTTAAAACGGAGTGATGTAATGTTAAACAAAATTGGAAACTAATGTTCAAAACGGCGTGATGCCATGGTGGTTTGAGCCGTGGTGTTTGACGGATATTATATTTGTGGAAATCATAACCCACGTCTCAAAACGTGTCTGTATGGAAATACAAGGGAGGCAACCAGTCTACCCATAACGGATCTGAAATTTCGTTCCGACACAGGGTTATACTTTTTGCACAAACACATGAAGCGGAAACGGCAGGAACAACAAGATCTTTACGAAATCAAGAATTTTATGACAGCTGAAGATGTCATTAAATTTTATTCTGACCTATGAAACATGCCAATGATGAACAGCAAGATATTTTGGAAGCCAATAACTTGACAGCAACAGCTAAAGGTGTCATTAAATTTTATCCTGACTGACGAAAACAGGCGAGTGGTTATTTCAGGCGAGCGAGAGGCGTGCACGAGTGATCGCCCGCCTCTCCTTGAGAGCCCTGACAAAGATTCTTCCATGTAGGTTTCCGAGTTTTCCATCAAAAGGTAATCAAGATATGGACAGGACAAGAAATTGTTGTTGGACAGTCGACCGTATGACCAGACGTACATGCAGATTACAAGACCCAGCAGCCTGATGGACTGAGGGGTTAAATCACCATACAAACGTGGCAAATCAGGCCTTGTGATTTGAGGCGCGCGATCGCGCACGCGCACCATAACGCGCCTGAAGAGGCTCTGAGGTGCGTTTTGAACGCGCGCCTTATACTTTATGATCCCCTTCAAAATTTTGCTATGTCAAATTTTGACACGATTCGCCTGACAGGGCATTCGGGCGAATCTAAACGGATTCACGTAGATTTGAACGTAAAATTAAACATTACCGGTTGAAAACTTACGATTGAGCCCCGTCCGCCGATCGTCAACACACGCAGTCGAAAACTGGGCTCTATATCATCTATCTATGCCATGTGCCAGTCCGAGTCTATATGTAAGCTGATCTGTCGAGCGTTTTCATTGGCTCGTTCACGGCAGCCTGCCAATCGCTATCATTGAAACAAGTGTCAAGGGCCAATTTGATTGAAAACGAAATGGTGAAATGGCAACTGACACAGGGCCTAAAAACGTGGAAACAAATTAGAAAAACAGCCCTGTGTCAGTGGGAAAGGAGCCGGAGAGATAACTTTGCATTCCTTTTAACAATGTGGGCAATAAGGTGGTACTGGCCTTTTGCAAAGTGTGACAGAAACACAGCGATCAACTAAACAAAGTGTATAGATAGAGGCAAATGGTAGCCGACGTCAGTTACGGCAAAAACGAAACTACCAAAACTTGGTTAGACACGTAACAGCGATGGACTTCGCGAGTGTTCGGAAATTGAAACTGATTCAGACATTCCAGATTTCTGAAGGCAAGTGAATGGATTGAATGATTGGAATGATGAATATGACGATGTAAAAATTGCCATGTGCCAGTCCTAGTCAGTTTTTTTTTACAATTTGTGGTTTTTCAGAGTTTTATTTCTATTTTGCCAATCTTGTTTTCAGCTTTTGGCTCATTAACTGATTGTGTTAATTTTAAATACAAACAAAAATTTTAAAACAGTGTTTCTTGATTTTATTATCACCTCAATATCTTTCATAGCTAAACCAGTGAATATTAGTTCCCCCTGGATATCCTGAAACATTGCTGCGAGATGGATTCTCGGCCAGCACACATTTATTTCAATTCACACCTTAACATGTCAAACACCGTATCACACGCCTTAAAAAAAATTAGGTGTGCATTTTAGGTGTGCTAACCACACACCTCGCACGATTTTAGGTGTGCTTTAATCACTCGCCAGGGCCCGTACAAATCACAAGGCCTGGCAAATGGGGAGTGGTTAATGCAGGACATTAAATTGATCAAGATTTGATGAGAGTGATGACACCAACATTGGTCACAGGAATCTTACCACGGTCTCTGATGTTTCCATTGCGACATCACTACTCGCTGTAACACCTGAACTTGAAGAGTCAACATTTGCTGTAACATTAGCCTCAACTGACCCATCTGCCTCAGCTTGCTTTCTTATCACCTTAGTTTTCTTCAGTTTCAGCTTGGATTTGGACTTTGTCTCTCTGGGCGCAAGTACAACAGCTTCAACAACGGCCACCTGTGGTAATACATACTTATTAGACCAAATCTCAGCTCTCAAAATTGTATACATATGGCAATCAACCAACCAATTCAATCAACCTATTAGAATTCAATCAACCTCAATTTTGTGCACAAAATACAGGCCTGCAAGTGGCTTACAGTGAAAATATAGGAGGAAATTTGCCAAAATATAGGAGAAACATAGGAATATTCCAAATAAAATATAGAAAAATATAGGAAATAAAAGGTCTAAGACAGGTCACCCAGGCCTTATTTTTTGACGCGAACGCTCGTTCAGGTTACGTTCAGGTTACGCAAATCATATTTTACGTGAACGGTCACCGTTCACGTGGGGCGAATTTGATCTGCTAGCTTATTTTCATAAGTCGGCAGTGTCTGTCTGCACAAAGTGAAAATAAAATAAAAAGTGGTGACAGCGATATTTCCGCGTATACTGTCGGAGTGTCCACTTTCTCTTTCTCCTTTTGTCGACTGGCAGGCAAATTTACACGGCCGTGGTTGTTTGATAAATCATGAATTGCCTATGGCCTAGTTAAATTGTTTGTGTCGGAGTGGTTTCGTTTTCACTGGCCAGATGCTTACGCATGCCCAGATGGAAATAGGTCAGCACGTTCAGCACTGCCAGAAGTTGCCTGGAATAGAAAGTGTAGAGGTCTGTCCAAAAGTGAATGACCAGTTAGGGGACCCCTCTAGTTAGCATTGTTCCATAATTAGATTGGCTCGGGGAATTCCCCACAGCACTGTCGCTGCATGCACAGGGTGATCGTGTCTCTCATCAATAAAACAATGCTGTATGTTGTTCTCAATAAAACAATGGGGGGGGAGGGGTGGAAAGACCGTCGCATGCAAATTACAACATCATCAAAATCAAATAGCATCTCGTTGGTATTTGTTCTCTTATTAACAGTAAGATAATCTTTATTCTTTTCACACTAATGTAATATTCTCATGATTTCGGGAGAATAAATATCTTTTTGCTTGAACAACGAGGAAAAAGTTAATTGTGTATGCATGCATGCTCTTTCACCCCTGGAGTCAAAATCAGAATGGGACAGACCTAAGCCGCATGGCAAACTGATCATAACTAGAGCGGGTTTTAATACAGAGTGGATTTACAGCTGTTCTTTTATTAATTAAAGATAGGTTCCGTCAGTTTATAAATGGTATGGCAATTCATCAGTAGTGAATACACAATATCACGATGTGGCTGTCAAGTGTCGGACTGTTCATGTCAAAGCTGTTTGAATTTGCCACTATTACTGGGGCAGGAGAGAGCAGTGGCATTACGTCAGCGTGGCACTGGTAGGCAGTTATCTTTTTCTTTTTCTCCTTGAGCAAATTGTAATGTATATTAAATTTACGTAACCGATCGGTTACGCAGCGAAGTTGGTGTGTAACCGAACGATCGGTTACATACGCAAAAAATTACGCGAACGGTAAATCGTTCACGCCAGATTTTGAAAAAATAAGGCCTGGGTGACTACTAAATTGTATGTTTCAAACTTGGTAGTTTTCTGGTGTTTAATCAAATTATTTCCACTGAATGCGGTCATAGTGGTGGCGATTGAGGAAACCCGTTCTAGTGCTTGGTTCAACAAAGAGAGATTTAAATGTTTTCATAAAAAAATATTTTCTGAAATGTACCCTATTTCTTCTAATTATTCAGATGGCAAAACTTAACTTCAGGCTACTGCGGAGTGAAATTCTGCCAACATTCTGCAAATTTCACTGGCTATCATGGCTATAGTCTCAGTTGACATACAGATGATTTTTTTCTGCTTCTAAGTTTAAAAATGCTGTCTGAAAAATTAGAAGAAATGCCAATTTGACTCATTTCAGAGAATTGGTGAAAGTTTTCATGAGAAAAAGTCAAAATATAGGAAATATAGGAGGTTTTGAGTTCAATACAAGAAAATATAGGAATGACTCCAAAATACAGGAAAATATGGGAAATACATGTATAGGAGAGATTTGCAGGCCTGAAACTATGATCAGTTGTTCTAATAACTTTGATCACCCTCTAAAATCAATGAAATAACTAAGAAATAACATTGGATTATTTGCAAGATTTTGAACCAATAATAAATTTGATCACCCCTGATTTTTTGGTGGGAAATTTTACTTCCTTCAATTGAATTATCAGGTAAAATTATTGCAGATGTAAGCATCAGGGGTTTTTTTTAGCCACTTACCCGATGAAAAACTACTGCAAAGTTTTTGGAAAATTTTGAAATTGAGTTTTGACCAAAAAAATTGAGTTGTTTCATCGATGGGAAGATGTGTGCCGAAGGCGCCTGAAAAAATTTGAGTTATACTGAATAAAAATTGAGAGAGATAAGTCGAGTTCCCAAATAAAAATGTTGGACTGTAATGACAAGTTCTCAAGCAAAATCGTCGCCTTGTTGTTGTTGTTAATTTTCAAGAAACCGTCTTGAGGGAAACGAAATCGGCGGTCACAATAGCTAACTCACATATTATACCGCCATGCCTGTCAATTTATAACTTTTTGGTTATCCATAAAATGCGTCCTTGCCGTCTCTATATGAAAATTTATTCATCAAAGGATATAAAATCGACCGTAAATTTGACCTTTCCATCGCCTTTGCACTGCAAAATGGCGGTTGATAGATCAAGTCAGTATAGCATAGAGGTGGTTGGGATCTGGCCTTATCCAATGACCAACTTCGTTTCTTGAATACTGACCAATCAAAATATCTCTTTTTGAGGCACTACGTTATGCAGAACGTGTGTGTGTCTACATATCCCGTTGTTTGACAGTCGGCATGCGGATGATTTTGCGGTAATATAAATACCAATAAATATACATTTTACTTTAAATATTGTTTAGAAAGGACTTGAAAACCAATAAGGGGTCGTAATTCATAAAGTTGGCCTATTTGTCCCTGTCGATTCTTAAAGACGCATATATAGGCCTATCCCTGTCAACTGTTCGCGGTCAATCCCATGGCATTTTCGTTTTTTGACAGTTTGTTTTCGGCCTTTACCCACTCGGATATGAAGATCTCTCAGGACTGAATACTTGTCCTTCATATACCATTTAAAGTAGATTTCAAAGTTGTTTTCCGTTAAATGTATGTTCAACACATTTGTATCGATCATAAAAACGGGCAATTTCGCGATCCCAACGATTGCTGGTGTTGTTGCTGTTATGTACCAGTATACGTAGTTGGACAGGAAGTTTATATATGGTCATAAGCTTGTCTTAATTTTATGCCTTGAAAAATTTAGTTTTTTGTTGTTTGAGAGATTAACGAGAGATCCTGAAGGATCTTGGCCCCCACCATTGTCTGATAATTGTAACCTAATGACAAGAGGATCTTTTTGTCCATTGTTACTAAGAACAAACGATTGATTTGTAATTTTGTTTGCAGAATTTCGAATTTGAGCGAAAAAGATCGAAAAGGGGAGACTGGAAAACACCAAGATATTATCTATCTAAGGTTCAGGAGTTTCAAGATTTCTAGAAACTGTACTTGATGTCGGTTGTTATAGTACAAGTGAAATGAGCAAAGTTAGTCTGAAAGTGAATGTCCGGAGGATCCTTCGTCTTCGTCTTGTAGTATTTTTTTTTTTTTTTGCACGTGTCATCATTGGGTACTGGATGCAGGCCTTATTTTTTCAAAATCTGGCGTGAACGATTTACCGTTCGCGTGATTTTTAGCGTACGTAACCGATCGTTCGGTTACGCACCAACTTCGTTGCGTAACCGATCGGTTACGTGAAAGGTTACGTAAATTTTCAAAACAATTTGGAGCCACGTGTGGAAAAATCAAACCAAACACGGCTTACTCCAACTAAAACGTATTATCTCATTAATTATTTCACTTGAGTTCGGTGTTTATTACTAAAAAATACGCTTAGTGATGTGAAGATCGTCTACAAATGTAAAACAGAGCGTCATTTATTCAGAAAAGTTTGTTGAAACGCGTAAAATGCACCTTGTTTACAAGCTTCTGCAACGAAATCCCGGAAGCCCCTCCCCACGTTAAAGATATCAAATTGAAGGGCAACAACTCTTTCATTTCAACACAACCTTATTTCATGTCACGTAGTAAAAATGCGTCGATTTTATTGGGTGAAAATGGTCATGTGTTTCGAATCCTTCTCATTCAACCCCAATAAACCCGCGAAAATGCTGATCACCTGAAGTAACCGGACTTCCTGATTGGTCAAACTGCTCCAACTGCTCATTATCATAAAATGTCGTTGAGGGCTGTTCCAGAAAAAAGTGCATGGGGGGGGGACAGAAGGCACTTTTTTTTTGCCCCCACTACCCATGTAATTAAATATATTTTTATCCCCACCACCCATATTATTGAATATAATTTGTAACCAACCACCACCAGATTTAGATATACAGTTACTTTCAACCCAACAACCCATGTACTTAAAATAAACGTACTTCAACCCAACAACCCATGTAAATAAAAAAAATATCTTCAAGCCAACAATCCATAAAACTGTATTTTCTGTACTGTTGTTATTTGCATTTTTGTATTTGTACATGTATCTCTCTACCTCCAGGCAATATTGTCACTTAAAATTGGTTATATACACTGGACATCCAAATATATATATGTATAAAAAAATATATTCTTCGTTGTCATACCAAGCAGTTCTGTTGCCAGCGTTGGCCCAACTTCTGTTTCCAGGGCATTGATAAATCGTTTGAAATGTCCCAATTTTCCCCCCCAAATTTACTGCCTTAAGAAACTCTTCAACAACTCTTTCCCCGCCATTCTCATCAACCCAGCCAAACCATTGAAGATGCCGCTCTTCGATCAGAGATTGGAGTGGATCTGTGCAAAAAAAATCTGAACACCTGTGATGTAGACGCCACACAATTGGAAGCAAATGAATTTGGCTCTGTCCACTCAACATGAGATTGCGAGGCATTGAATAGCTAAGATTCATAGCGTCTCCCTTCCCGGTAGATACTTCATGTAGGAAGCTATTGTCCGAGTCTTTGTGCAGCTGAAAAGGCTAAAGTCTAGACATATTGTTGTCCCCAGACTTGGCTATTGTATGCATTGTTTCGTGATTCTTACATGGAGTATGAACCCCCTTCCCTCAATGCTATGCCGACAACCTTCATTAACTTGAGAAAATGGGCCGCGATAAATAAAAATACCGAAATGGCAGACTAAATGGAAATTCGTCAGTCATATATTAATTACAGACGTTAAAATTATCCCTATGGAGCCTCAAAATGACCTGAAATTGAGGGTCAAGAAGATGGGCATTTCCGTCATAATAGACCCCGTGTATACAGGGGATGATGATCACAACATCGATTATGGTATTTTTATCCATCGTGGGCCATTTTCTCAAGTTAATGAATGTCCAATAGGGTGCAAAGGTAATAATAAGTGTGTGAAGGAGATGTTCGAGTTACCAACCGGGAAATGTATTTGTTGTCGGCATAGCATTGCGGGAAGGGAGACACTATGAATCTTAGCTAGGCAGCGAACAGACAATGCAAAGTCTCATTTTCAAGCAACTTGTTGATGGCTCAAACTTTATCATGGCTAAAGCAACCGCAAAATTTGTCTACGACTGTTTCAGCCTCTTGGGTTAGTATACATGTTTGATGTTCTATAGAATCACTGATCACCTATAAATATATACACCTCAGCATGCCTATCGTTATTATAAAATATGGCTATTTTAATGTCGGGTAAATGGAAACCCTTTTATATATTTGCATGTTTTATCTGTTGTCTGATGTTCAGTTTGTTTTGTATGTTTTATATGTAGGCCTATGTATGATTGCGTTTTAGCCCCGCTGGGCACAACTTTTACGCAAATATTCTGTTAGATTTGAGATTTTTTGCATGTTTAAAATGATTATTCAAGTCACTCTTGCCAGTGGTTACGTATTTCAGTTTATCGTTGCACAACATGCACAATGCATAGCCAGGTCTATTTTATGGATATCGTCAGACGCCACTGATATTTATTTTTCCTCCAGCCATGACCATTTAAATTTGTTTTTGACTTTAGGTCAGTCGTCCTGTCAACAATTTTGTACACAGTCGACTGAAAACTACAAATATACGTCTGACATTGTCAACAGTAAGCCAAAGAAACTTTCCTGTGAAAAAACTGCCGCCAACAACCACGCGGTTACGTACTGCTTCCAGTTACATTCACGGGACGAGAACAACACGCCCTCAGCTGCTCAGACTGCAGACAGAGCTACAGGCATTCAGCTTTCCCTGACCTACTTACAGGAAAGCTGAGTCGGCTGAGTCTATTTTGGGAAATACGACTCTGCGGGGAGAACGCACTGTGCTGGAAATCAATGTATAAACGCACGGGAACCAGTTATTTCGAACTTATTAAACCCCCGGAGGTACATAACTCTAATTCTATTCACATAATTTATATTTTTGAGGCATTCTCAAACCCAAGCCAAAAGATTTTTCGTTTGCTAGAATGGTTTAACGGAGATTCATTATCTACAAAAATAGCAACAACAACAACACGGTCGGGTGAGACTGAAAATCCGGGAATTTTCTTGAGATTCTGAAAATCTGTTCGATTGGTCGAGATTGATCACGTGACGACATTCGGTATTTCCCGGATTCGAACATATTCCTCTGCACACACAAACTGTGTCACATAATGTACCTCCTCATAACAGAATAATCGCCCCCGAGGGTAAATTCTGATGAGTGAATTCAGACGAACATCTTCTCGATCACGCAATTCTTGCTGTGGCGACCCGTCAAAAAAAGGAATTCATCAGGTATTCGGTAAAGAAGAACTCGCCTTCTAGATTTATTTTGTGCAACTTTTATTAATTTTATTAAATCCCCCAACAACCACCAGAATTTAGTTTTCTTTTCCATCACCCACAACCCACATAAATCAGTTTATCATTCAGACAACCACCCATGTAATCATATAACTCGTTTACCCCACGACCATACGTAAATATATGAAGTGCCGTCTGTCCCCCCCATGTACTTTTTTCTGGAACAGCCTTGAGTTACGAATTCGACGGAGTCAAAATGTCGTTTGGTTTCGCTGAGGGAAGCCACACGTCGCGTAAACAAAAGGATTTTTACCGATTCACTTGGAATGTTTAATAAATATTCAATATTCGTTATGCTACGAGTAACCAGGAATACATACCGTGACATCTATAAGAAGACGAGTTATTTAGTCGAGATGAAGCAAAACAGACCGTCCATCGGCATCGGTAGTATTCTGAACGTGATAAAATTCCTTACGTGAGTTTTACGGTACACTATTTTTGCCGAAATGCGATTCCTAAATATTTCTAAAGCTGTAAAATGCCAAATATGTTCTGAATGTATGTTCAGGGTTTCAAAATGATTTATTGTGCATCAACTAACATCCATTATTTCAATTTATTGGTCAATTCCAACGACCAGACAGTCGCCACTTCTCGGCAAATAGTTTTCAGTGCTGACCTATTTCCATCTGGGCATGCGTAATTGTCTGGCCAGTGAAAACGAAACCACTCCGGCACAAACAATTTAACTAGGCCATAAGCAATTCATGATTTATCAAACAACCACGGCCATGTAAATTAGCCTGCCAGTCGACAAAATGAGAAAGAGAAAGTGGACGGTATACGCGGAAATATCGCTGTCGCCACTTTTTATTTTATTTTCACTTTGTGCAGACAGACAATGCCGACTTGTGACTTGCTGGCAGATAAAATTCGCCCCACGTGAACAGTGACCGTTCGCGTAAAATATGATTTGCGTAACCTTCACATAACCTGAACGAGCGTTCGTGTCAAAAAATAAGGCCTGGGATGACCGCCTTGTGGCCATATTGGATTTTCGAATCGGTCCAGAAAAGGTATCTTGCACAACTAAACCCCAAGGGGAACCTGTGTACCAAATTTGATAAAAATCCATGAAGTAGTTCCTGAGAAATCGCGATAAAGTTTCAGGAGGAAATCCAAGATGGCTGCCTGGCGGCCATATTGGATTTTCGAATCGGTCCAGAAAAGGTATCTTGCACAACTAGACCCCAAGGGGAACCTGTGTACCAAATTTGATAAAGATCCATACAGTAGTTCCTGAGAAATGACGATAATGTTTCATGGGGAAATCCAAGATGGCTGCCTGGTGGCCATATTGGATTTTCGAATCGGACCAGAAAAGGTACCTTGCACAACTAGACCCCAAGGGGAACCTGTGTACCAAATTTGAGAAAGATCCATGCTGTAGTTCCTGAGAAATCGTGATAACAAGGTTTCATGGGGATATCTAAGATGGCCGCCTGGTGGCCATATTGGATTTTCGAATCGGACCAGAAAAGGTATCTTGCACAACTAGACCCTAAGGGGAACCTGTGTACCAAATTTGAGAAAGATCCATGTAGTAGTTCCTGAGAAATCGCGATAACAAGGTTTCATGGGGAAATCCAAGATGGCTGCCTGGCGGCCATATTGGATTTTCGAATCGGACCAGAAAAGGTATCTTGCACAACTAGACCCCAAGGGAAACCTGTGTACCAAATTTGAGAAAGATCCATAAAGCAGTTCCTGAGAAATCGCGATAACAAGGTTTCATGGGGAAATCCAAGATGGCCGCCTTGTGGCCATATTGGATTTTCGAATCGGACCAGAAAACGTATCTTGCACAACTACACCCCAAGGGGAACCTGTGTACCAAATTTGAGAAAGATCCATAAAGTAGTTCCTGAGAAATCGTGATAACAAGAAATTGTTTACCGACGGACGACGGACCACGGACGAAAAGCGATTTGAACAGGTGATGGTGGGCTAAAAACTTGGAAAATTGGTAATTTCAAAAATTGAGTTTGATAAGGAAATGTGGCTAAAAAAACCCCCTGAACATATTCACAAATCTTGCACTGTAATGCCGACTACTTTCTGTCACATCCCACTGATAACAGGGAAATCCAACTTGTTCCATTTTGTCAATTCATAGTAATTTGTATATAATATTAGTTTTGCCAAGAATATATTACTGTACCTGTCATTCTTCTATAAAGTTATTCACTCACTGGTTTGTTAGTAAAATTCAGAACGATATGTTTTCAAAGTTCCTGGAAACAGATGACCAGAGAAAAATTTCAGATTCCCCAGCCTGGCATTCAACAAAATAGCGACTTAAAAATAACAGTATGATCCAACATCACTGACTTTACCTGCTGTTCACCACCGCTGGCCTGATCATCAGATGTGGTTACTCTGCTTTGTCCATCCATTGTTTGTTGATTGACATTGCCCTCTACAGCTGCGGTGGATTCAACGCCCTTTACACTACTGACTTCTGCTGCTTTCTCCTCCGTCTTACTGGCTATGGAAAGCCGGTGGCGGAGAATGGATGAGCGCCTGGCAGTTGATTGGCTAACCTTCAGTGAGCGTCGGAGACTAGCCCTGGCAGCAGCTTTTGCCGTCTTGGTACTGTGTCTGTTAATTGGTGTAGTTGGTATCTGATTAGTCTTGCTGAGTCGTACCTGTTTCACAGATCTTGGGGTAAGCGTAATGGTGTTTCGCTTGTCCCCTTTCTGCAAGGCGATATTTGCCTGTGACTTGACCGTTCCTGTTGTTAGTGTCACAGGTGTATTTCTGCTCACAGACAGGGGAGTTCTAGGGGTAGCACCACCACACTTACCGGCTAGTCTCAATGCTCCATTGGCACGGGTAGCCTTAGGAGTTGGAGTACTACCCCCTGAGGACAATACGACCTGTTCATACTTTGAGGTCCGCTCCTTCACAGACATAGAGCCATGGGGAGGTTTGGGACTGTTACTATGAATACCTGTACAATCTTTACCCACATTTGGATGCTTGTTTAACAATCCTGTAGCAGCTGTAGGTGTCTTCATCCCTGACATATTAACACTGTCACCAGGTGTAGCGGCAGGCATATCACGTTTCTCCGTTCTGTGGGTCGTTTCAGGGGTATGCTCCTGCAGTTCATTCTGTTTGAGGTTATTTGCCAGGCACAATACCGGAGATGCCACAGTTTTGCTTAAATTATTATCGTTGTTGTTTTTCCTGGCCCGGTTGGTCCTGGTTGAGCGAGTGGGACGACTGCTGGTCCCTGTATTCTTGTTCGAGGTGGCCCGTGTGCGTCGTGTCGTGCGAGGAGGGGACGGCTCCACAGCGTCACTCTCATCATCAGCTTCCATCTCGGCCTCATCTCTATTTGCTTTTTGCGACCTCTTGGTCTTCTTGGACAGACTGAAATAAAAAAGAACAAATACTATTTTCAAAATTGAAGAATTTTAGGGCGTCACATTTTAGGGTGTGACGTGTCACATTTACTACTGTGTCTGATGTTTCCCTTCCTCTTCAAGGAAATGGATCTCCCTATCATGAATCCTATTTCCCTAGTCTGTTTGACACCCAGTAGTACTTAGCCAGACAAATTCAATATGGTTCTTCAATGCCCTACCATTCAGGTGGGATACGTAAACTTGGGCAACTGTCTGCAACACAACAATCTAAAGTCAGATATCATATCACGGAATCAAATGATTGCTCCCACGAAATAGTATGTTTTTTGTCGGGTGGCTGGAAATATAATAAGACAACCTTGCGAAAAGATCGTAAATATCTGTGAACCAAACGCCAATCAATGTCAAATTGAAATAGCAGAATTGTCGTGATGGGTTTTTCACGGGATCTCGAAGAATACCCTCAAACAGTTAACACAAGTTTTTCATAGCGTTACCACTAGGTGGTTATTTCCCTGATACACCATATTGGTTTACCTAGATTGTGACTCCAAATGAGCTGTAGAATTTGCATGGACAACAGAATTAAACAAATGAATAGAACAATCACAACATTCATGAATGAGCTGAACTCATGAGATCAAAGCTGTGTAGTAGGAAGCATGTGGCCCTCATAGCTACAACGGACCAGTACTGTGGCCTTCATACATGTAGCTACAACAGACCAGTATTCTGGCCCTCATAGCTGCAATGGACCACTACCACGGCGCTCATAGCTACAATGGACCAGAACCATAGCCCTCATAGCTACAACTGACCAGTACCATGGCTCTTAGAGCTACAACAGACCAGTATTCTGGCCCTCATAGCTGCAATGGACCACTACCACGGCGCTCATAGCTACAATGGACCAGAACCATAGCCCTCATAGCTACAACGGACCAGTACCATGGCTCTTAGAGCTACAACAGACCAGTACTGTGGCCTTCATACATGTAGCTACAACAGACCAATATTCTGGCCCTCATAGCTGCAATGGACCACTACCACGGCGCTCATAGCTACAATGGACCAGAACCATAGCCCTCATAGCTACAACGGACCAGTACCATGGACCTTAGAACTACAACAGACCAGTACTGTGGCCCTCGCCTCATGGCTACAGCGGACCAGTACCATGGCCCTCATAGCTACAGCGGACCAGTACCAAGACCCTCATAGCTTCAACGGACCAGTACTAGGCCTCTGTTAATTAATCTTTAGCTTCTCATAACCTTGGGAGGAAATTATGATGATGCTGAATGCTGTAATTATTAACTATTAATTATTTGGCTGCATTAAGACATTGCAATAAAAAAGAAGTTATGTATGTGGTAAACTTCGAGCACCAATGGAAAGTTGATGCCAACTTTGATATGTCAAAGACAACTATTTCCCCTAATTTCTGCAATTAGAACTGCAAAAAGCTTTGTTGTTGACTAAATCATGTGAAATTTAAATGGCACCTGTGACATTATATCATAGAATTTAGATCCAAGTAACACCCTTTTTAAAGAATGAAAATTTGAGGGGAGTTAACCAGTATCCCAACTATATTTAATATATTTGTCAAAAGTCTCTCCTTGCTGATTCCAATAAATTAGAATCAGCCACCAGAGTCCCGTTGGAATTATCAATTAACTGAAATGTCTGCAAAGAAAAACCTTCAGCTTGCGAATAGAAGACCAAGAAAAGAAGCCAATAATATTATTCACCATCGGTACTAAATGGAAAAAAAACACAGATAGTCCGATTCCGTTTCGTAACAAGTCCGATTTTTGCATGCACCGGACTACCGCACAAGGATTGACGCGCAACCGGAAGTAAATTGGCGCGGGAAATGTCGACAAAGAAGACCAACAACGATGGCCAAAGATCGGCTTGAAATAAATTATCAATGGATTATTTCTTGAATTGTCCATTCCTTCAGATAGATCTAGACTTCTGAAAGGTATTTACAAAAATTGATCGCATTTTATCGTTTTTGGAAGATGAAATCCTACTTGCCGCATGCGACAGGTAGATTTTTTGGCAACTTGTCGCCGGAAAAATTCACTAGCCGGTGGCAGGTAGGCAGGCATTATTTCGACCGCTTTCTTGTTCTGCAGATTTTTTTGCAGCGAAAAATGCCAAATAATTAAAACAATGCAAAATTATTGTTACGACAAAAAAACAAGCGGGCAGGTCATGAGAAGCTAAAGATTAATTAACAGAGGCCTTACTATGGCCCTCACAGCTACAATGGACCAGTGCCATGGCCCTCATATCTACAGCAGACCAGTGCTGTGACCCTCACACCTACAATGGACCAGTACCTCGGCCCTCATAGCTACAACAGACCAGTACTGTGGCCCACATATCTACAACAGACCAGTACCATGGCCCTCACAGCTACAATGGACCAGTACCATGACTCTTACAGCTACAGCGGACCAGTACTGTGGCCCTCACAGCTACAATGAACCAATACCGTGGCCCTCATAGCTACAGCGGACTAGTACCATGGTCCTCATAGATACAACGGACCAGTACTGTGACCCTTATACTATAGCTACAGCTGACCAGTACCATGGCTCTCATAGCTACAGCGGACCAGTACTGTAGCCAAATAGCTACATGTACAGTGGACCAGTACCATGTCTCTTATAGCTACAACGGACCAGTACTCGGTGTTCGAATTTAAGAAAAATTTGAACCAGTCCACCGGACTGGTGAGCCAAAAATGTAACCAGTTCGCAAATATTTTTACTAGTCCGTTAATATTAAATAAAAGATGATCTGGGAACATTTGTCATCATGAATATTTTGTTCTTTGTGATGGTTGCTGCTAGATAAGAAATTGATAAATGTGCATTTCTTGAATTTCTTGAGCGCGTGTGAAGATAATCACAGACGACAAACCCCGTCGGCTAACGATTTCGTTGGAATTTGCTGAAATTTTTTTTAGACTTGCACGATTTATTTACACTCGGTCGGGTAACCGAAAACAGACATATTTCGTTTTTTCATTCTGTAAAAATTGTGCGGAGATATCCAGATAAATAGTTTACACAATGAACTGAGGGTTTTTTTGTTACCAGTCTGACGGACTTGTTGTTCAGTCACTCACGCCAGTCCGTTAGATTTTTTACCAGTCTCGGACTGACGGAAAGGTGCCAAATTCGAACTCTGGTACTGTGGCCCTCATAGCTACAGTGGGCCAGTACCATGGCCCTCATAGCTACAGCGGACCAGTACCATGGCCCTCATAGCTACAGCAGACCAGTACTGTGGCCCTCACACCTACAATGGACCAGTACCGTGGCTCTCATAGATACAGCGGACCAGTACTGTGGCCCTCACAGCTACAATGAACCAGTACCGTGGCCCTCATAGCTACAGCGGACTAGTACCATGGCCCTCATAGATTCAACGGACCAGTATCATGGCCCTCACAGCTACAATGGACCAGTACCATGGCCCTCATAGCTATGTACAGCAGACCAGTACTGTGGCCCTCACACCTACAATGGACCAGTACCGTGGCTCTCATAGTAGGGACCCCAACATTTTTTTCATCTTCTTTGGTTTCAACCTCTGAAGATGTAGTTGCATAGGTGACATTTCTAGCAATTTTTCGGTGTTTAAATTATCAAAATCGGGCAAGAACCCGATTTTATGCATATTTTTAAAGATATTTCTTTTGGCCATTTCATCGGAATGCCGGCCTATGCTTAAACAATGGGAGCCTGGTGGGTCAAACGGTACACAATTATTAGCAAATTTGAGGGAAAATGACTCATTTTTTTTTAGTTTTAGGACTATTTTGATGAAATTTGGTAGTCAGGGGTATTTCAACATTCCGAATTCATTGGCATCATTTTTTTTCGCATTGGAAAAATATTTAGCAACCTAATTTGCATAAATTTGCATAATGGAACACCGTTTTACCATTGGTACCGTTGTATCTGCATTGAAACAGCTGGTATCAAATGTCACCAGGATTTCTAAATGTAAACTTGGAATTTTATTGAGAAAAAGATTTGACTCATGGACAACCTGACCATTCCCACACCACATAATTATATTTGCCCACTGACAATCATTATTGAGTTAATTTCCATAAAATTCTTACTCAGTACCGGTATGGAACATTATTTATCGATGTATATTCTAATTTTCTAATAAGAAATCAGTTATAAACAAATGGATATTTTTTTTTTAATCAAATCAGTTGAACAGCCTGTATTTCCTTATGTTCATCCTGTTATAATTTAGTAGATGAAGCACCAATGTCAGCCAGAATAAAAAAAAAACATCTGAGTGAATGGAGTCAAAGAAAAGTTGTTGTTGTTGTTGCAAAATAAAATAAACAGAGGTTGATAAAACTTACTTCATCACGACTATTTTATACGCTAATAATTTTTTTATCTTTTAAAACATTTTAGAAAATATTATTCTGGCGAAACAAATTAAACATTTCAACTGATTTGTTTCAAATCGCACGTTTTGTCCATGCTAACCAGTTCAATTCAAGGGAGATTACTGCTAACATGACTGGAGCTGTTTTCTCAATACCCGCGAAACGGCAACCGCATGCTGTACCAGCTGGACGTGGTAAGGAGAATTCCATGGTGAACCACGACGACTTGCGACAGCTTTACTGTCTTTGAGGTCATGTGACTTGACATTGTAATACATTCTGATATAATTCACATACTAATTCCTACATTAAACAGTAACAGTATCGCAAAATTTATAGCAAAATAGATCGTTTTTTCGCCAGCATTCAACCTCAACTGACGCTATCGAAAGGGCGCCGCCATTTTACACGGGAGACTCCCTCTATCAATCTAGCCCCAGAACTCACTTTAGCTGCGAAAACTGACCTCTGGCCTAGTGGATTTCTGGGAGCAGATACGGAAACGTCGCACTTGTTTGTTTACTTTCTTATTTATTCTACTTTTTATATGTTTTGTACTCTGTCCCAAATGGGATGCTCAGTGCAATAAAGAATCTTATCTTATCATGCACACAATTAATTTTCGGCGGAACCAATCTCGCATTCGTCTATTTCCTTATTGGCGGAAATTAGCCCAGTTGCTGAGTTCTGGTGATAGATTGCTATTATTCAACTAAACATAGAAATAGTTTTGTATAATTTGAATGAGTTATGTTCGTTTGGTTAAAATTAACTGAATTTCACAATAAAATGCACCCGGATCTCTCGATTATCAAAGGCACTATTTCTTAGCCGGCTCACTGCGTGATCGTCATACGCTCCCCACCAGTGGGGATTTGTGCGTTCTATGTGAGAGGCTTGTTCCGCCAATACGGAAATAGCCGAACGTGAGATTGTCCCTCTATCGGCATGACCTCGTTACCCCTGGTTACGTTGAACAAAAAGGCGTCTTGCTCTTCGGGGGAAAACAAGTCGAAATAAATTCGGGATTACCAGATGAGCCAGTACAATTTTTATTTATATATCAGTCAGAACAGTGAGACGAACATTTAAATAACGGACTACCACTACCAGCTCGGTCATTCTCATCGGAGACAGCTTTCGAGGTCACCCAAATGTGCTGCAAAACGGGCTACGAAAAAACTGGAGCAAGTTTTAATAAAACTGGTACTTTTGCGATATTCTGTGAGAAATTATCAAAATTTTAAAACCAAATTGAAAGGGAACAACCCCCTGGCTCATATCCTAAGAGACCATGCAAGATAAGTACTTTTAAAAAAGCGTCGCCATTTTCCACGGCGACCAGACGCGTCTGCAAAATTAGATGAACTCCAGGGCCGCTCTCTGCCGATCACGAAACATTTTATGGACTAATTCAAATACCATCGACAACAGAACATTACATTTATTTAATCCAACTAATTTTCACAGTTAATTAAGCCAGAAATTAATGTTTTATGACATTTTCCATCACCACATAATTTGTTTACACACGCAGTTCGCATGGCAGCCTTTACTGCTGTTGGGGTCTCTACTCATAGCTACAGCGGACCAGTACTGTGGCTCTTATAGCTACAGAGGCCAGTACTGTGAAAACAAAAGACATGCAATCCTCCACAGTCTTCAACTCCATAAAATGTATGAAAATGTGTCAAATTCGACCCACAACCCAGAGAAAATGTATAAATGATTTTCTTTTTATGCACGTTAAAGTGTTTCCCGTCTAACAAATATTTTAAAATGGTGAAGAAGGAATGCCATAAAGGAATTTCGCTCCCCCGAAAAAGTGCGGATTTTGGCCTGTCGGATATTCAATTCCAGACCTGATTAACTCTGTAGTGGCACATAAGTGCGATCTACAAGCAATTGTTATATCTTTGTTTGGAGAAATGGTTATGTCCAGCAGGGTGATACTAAAGATATCCGTTAGTAGAAAGGGAAGAAGAATTACCATGCTGTAAAATACAGGCATCCTTCCTTATTATGAAATTAGGGAGGGGCCACTTTGTGGGAAACCATGGTAAGTGTGGACTGCACCCTACAGCAGACCAGTACCATGACCCTCATACTAAGCTACAATGGACCAGTACCTTGGCCCTCATAGCTACAGCGGATCAGTACTCTGGCCCTCACAGTTACAATTGACCAATGAACCAGTATTAAACATGTACCTCTGCCTTTTCCTGGGTGGCTCAATGTTCTCTTGTTCCTCATCTACAGAATCTTCCACTCTTAATCGTCTCCGCGACCTCTTTGCTGATGGTGTTTTGGGGAGCAATTCCGGTTCGGCTCTGCAATTATACATCATAGGGTTGAATGTCAATACCACAGACTCTTGGACAAAACCATAGTAACATAACAATGTAAGAAAGTTAGATGTAAAGGTATGTATGATTTAACCAAGAATAAGTAATAATCTAAGTGTCAATTTAACTTATTCGCTGCGGTCGGCCATGATTGGGGCCCCTGTGTGAACTGCGGGCAGCCCCTCACGGGGCCCTGAACTTGTCTGTCTTCGCGAGTACGGTGAGGTACCATTGTAAAAAAATCGATATTTTCAAATTTACCATGGATGAAACCTAATAAAAACCATACATATATTGTTAGCTAAGTCTGTTTTGATTTCCTGGATGTAAACTTCATATTCTGTCTTACAAGAACAAAATCGGAAGAAAGAAATATATTAAAAAAAAAAAAAAAAAATAACGTGAGAGTTCATAAATCTCGTCGAGAAGGCACTCAGAAAATATAAAATACTATAAATGGAAAACCCAATCATAATATATGATTCTTTGTATATTTTAAGTATAAAAAAGCACAGTTTATCTTTCCATAGTGCTGATTCCGATGAAATTCGCGCAACAAAGTTTATTTTCCCATTTCTGTCAACTTCCTCAGCGACAGAATTGCCGCCAGTATCGAAATTACGTCATCGTTGCTGTGGAAAATCCTACTACAACATCTGGGCCAAAGAACGACCTTTATTTCAGCCGCGTGGTTGGCTTTGTCCAATCGTGGGACGCATCGGTCTCCAGCTCAGTGAATGGAATATCCATCTCTGTTTTACCTCGTTTTCAAATTCATCGTCATCGTGTGTTTTCATTGGCCATCCATCAAATTGAGGACTATTTATGGAAAGAAGAAGGAATTTCCTTGACAAAGAGACATCGATCTTTCAAAATGGCAGTCAGATTGCCAAACACAACCATGCTGAAGACAGCAAAAAAACAACACATTTTTCGAGCGTTATTTCGCTGAAAATCGCCATGTAGCCTCTTCCAATAAAATGTATTTACGCTGACAATTTTATATATTTCGACATAAAATATAATCAAATAAACGTTAACCGAACTATTATGGACCAGCTGCTACGTAAGGTAAATCTTTAAACACGTGTATGAATGACATTTTCGCTAATGAAACCCGCATTCAATAGTGTAATACATTGTAAAATGAGAACTTTTGCAGTGTACCATAGAATCCAGCAGCCAACCAGTTCAAGTTTAATAGTCAGAAACAGTTTATGACAATCAGGAGTGTCTGTCAACAGAAACAACTCAATACATGTAAGTGTTGGTTCACTGACAATGTCATAAGATGTTGACATATCAAGTTTCACATTAATTTGTGTATACTTCAGTACTCCGTAACATTGTGTTCAGATGCCAAATTTAATCAGTGCTTGCTTTTCCACAGACCTGATTTCTCTGAGCATTAAGAACTGCAAACTGAAATGCAGGAATTCCGGAAACTTTGTGCAAACTCTATAAACATAAAAACTTTGGATTTACGAGATTCCAATTAGGTAGAATTGAGAAGGTGACATACCGTGAGAAAGATTTTTTGCACTGCTCCAAAACTTCATCTAGCCACACGACGTAGGTCTCTTGGAGTTGTAGAACACTTGCTAATCGGGTGTCCAAGTACTTGACCACTTGTAAACCCAGTTGGTGAGGGGGTACCCACACAGATTCCTTCTCCATGACAATGTCGCTGTTTTCCTTGTTGGCCTAGAAGCATACAAGAATACTCTCATGTTCATAAACGTTCACATATTTTTTTGCCAGAGGCTCGGAAGATATGAAAATTACTGCTCTCGTACAATAAATTGGATATCAGGAGACATGAATTGGAGATCCTCTATTCACTAGATTGGACAGGCTACTTCCCGGCCTGTTTTTCCTATCTCCCCCATGTTAAATTTTTCTATTTTTGCCTGTTCAAATTAGAAATTGTCCCCCGTATCGGCCTACATTAACATTTATCACTTCCTGCAAGTAGCTTACTCTGTACAAGCACCATCGTCTAATCCAGAAAAACATTTATTTAGTATTTATTGGCCAAATTTGGCTTGGAGCAAATGCAGCAATTTGGTCGTTCTGTTTCCACCTCGAGCCGACCAATTTCTGATCATACAGCATGGTGGTGGCAGACCAAAAATCCATGTGGGCGTAAGGTAGCTACAGCGATTGTGTTGTGAGCAGCCCCGGAGATACAAATTGTCGGGAAATATAGTGGAGGTAGGGGAAAATGTAATCAGTTTCCTTTTGCAATTACTATAAATTTTTGCAGATGTATATTGTGACACTCTTTGAGACTATTCACTACGAAAAAACCCCATTGAAATAAAAAACAAAACAAAACAAAAACATGAGGTGCATGGACCCCTCAACGACAAGACCCCACAGCCCTATGGGCTGAGGGGTAAAAACCTAACATTTGTGACATTCATGAATATATATAAGAGTTGTATGCCTTGAATGAAGCTTCCAATTTTCAAGGTCTCTTTTCAAGGTAATAATTCCTGTTTTGAAAGCATATTATTAATACTTCTAGTGTCATTGAAGCTACACAGATCAATTTTAGGAATATTTTTACTTAAACAGGAGTATGAATGTCCTAGAGCTCGACAAATATATTGATCATATAGATTTGGGAATTCTTTTCAGATGTTCGAAGAATATTGCTACATGTATGATGGGGTTAATTTTACATTCGATGACAAGTTTCAGCTACATCTTGACAACTGAATCAATGACAACAATGGACAGGAATTTCAGTTTTCAAGTTCTTTAGCATAACTTTTTAATTTTCAAGGCTTTTCAAGGCCTTGAATTATAAATCGTGCTCCCCTATAACAATAGTGGACAGGGAGTGGAGAGGGACCGTTGTTTTAGCCGGATAAAGTTGGGAGGGAGGGAGGGAGGGAATTTGGCTTAATGTCACACTCAAGTTTGTTTCACTCATATGGTGACAGTCAGTTTGGTTGGTGAAGGAAGCCGGAGTACCCGGAGAGAACCACCGCCCTTCGGCAAGTAACTGACAAACTTCACACATGGACCAGCTGGGCTCGAACCCGTGCTGGTTCAGCGGTGTGAGGCTAGCGGTCACCAGCGAAGGGCCCCCCCGGATAAAGTTGGGTCCCAGAATATACATATTAATTGAATGGCATTGAAAGAGGTGGCATCATGGCACAGTGACGGAATGGACGAAGACAGAATCAGAATCAAATTTTATTGCATCATTACAGGGATTCATACAAGTCAACAATTTAACC